>JAVIWB010000543.1:0-16386 GCA_031893035.1 Dermolepida albohirtum | reverse complement strand
AAATGGACGTTCGTTAATTAATGCGTAGCAAACATAAATAGTTGCCTTCACAAAAAAGAATGTTATAAGGCATACGGATATCAGTGCTAGGAAACATAGAAATTCAATTTGTCAAGGAAGCCAAGTAGTCGGATGTACTGTCTAACTGAAAACATAGAATTCTTATATTTTAAAAAAACACCAGTAAAATGGCTATTACGCTGGACAGGTGTACACAAATACTTAGTCCCACGATAACCCCCTTGATGAGCTATGAGGAGTTTAAAAGTCCCGGGAGTCACGAGAATAATTTCTACAGTTGTGTTGGAGGTAATATTATACTTGCCACTCCTAAATCTCTATATATAAGGAGTTAAGGTTAGCGATCAACGTACTAATATAAGGTCAATATCGTATAAGCTAAATCCAGTGACCACTATGCCTCTTGCATTTGTTAGATCTACGAAAAGAACGATAGAAGTGAATTCAGCTTATGGCAACTTCAAGTAAATGAATTTAATGCCAAGACGTATATTTGATGGTTAAAGTCGAGATTTTATATAGAAAGAGTCTCAAAATAATAAGAAGTTCTTAGGTTAGTTTTGTGCTGACAATTGCTTCATGAATTTTCTTCGTGAATAAATTTGAGAAATGTAATACACCAGTTTTGATGTCAAATAACTTCATAAATTTATTCGTGAATTTTTGCGTGGATTTCAGTGAAGCCGACTTGTAATAATTTAGTTGTTGATGTTATTTTTGGATTTAACATTTACATTAAACGAACTTTTTACAGTTTCATTTGATGGATTCTACACAAAACAAAATAAAGTTGGTAGACCTTGTACAACGGAGCTAATGGTAAAAAAATCACAAAGTTCATGACAAATCTAAAACAAAACTTATTTATCAAGGATTTCAGGATTAAGTTCATTAATATATTCATGAAAGAATCAGTGTAAAAGTATTTTTAAATAAAAAAGAATAAACTATAAATTTCAAGATATGGCATTTGAAAAAATGCAATATAGTGCTTATTATTCAATAGTTCACCTGACAATATTTCAAAAGTACAAGGATTACGTGTAATGTTCAAGTTAGATACAAAAAAAGACAATTATTGCATTGATAAAAATAACGAATATTAAGAAAAATGACTAAAAAAGCAGTCAATTCTTAATTTACCAAAAATGCTATTGCAGTAATTGACAACACACCGTACCACTAATTACAGTTGAGGCAGAGTCTACTTCTAATCTTGGAAAAGAAATAATACTAATTGACAAGTAAATCATTTGTTATCTCGATGTTAAGAATACAGTTAAACGAATTAAGATGTCATCTTCTAGCTGTTCTGTAAAGTCGTTTCAGTAACAATAATACAATATAATTTTCTTTATCTGCTATTTTCATACCTTCCATTTGTGATATTTTAGGTTTACCCCCACAAACTGCATTACTAAATTATTCAACAGTTGACGGTCAGCATTCGCTCAATGCATTCGTTTAGGAAAAGGTGCTTAATCTAAACAATGATCTAATGTTCTACCGACCTAAAATAAACTTTCCAGAGTGGAATAAAATATTCTCCATCTGACCAGTAGTTGATGATTTGGGTATTAAATAGTGTACTTTCTGAAACTATATACACTTCATTTGATATGAAGAGCTTATTTTCTTTAACTTCATACAAATAAATACACCAGAAGTAATAAACTGTAATTTAGTAGTAGACATTCTCTAATAACGCTTACAAATAAAATTTACTTGCATATACTTATCATGTTATTCGACAAGTGACAGATTTTTTTTTATAGGAAAATGACATGACCCCCGAAATGTTAAATTTTCATCAAGTTATATCAGAATTACAAGCAGCAGAGGACAATATGCTCGATAATCACAAGCAGACCATTGATCAGTTACACGCGACAGCCCATAAAGCTGAAAGGATATTGAGGATGGCCGACGATGTAACGTACGACCAAGAAGGTAAACTTATTGGCATATATTAATGACAAGACCAAATTGTTGATTTATTTTGAAAGTATTTACAGAAAAATAAGTAATTTTTTTCAGTTTTGCTTTGTAGATGATATTAGTTATTTAGTTTTGATATTATATGATATAAAAAAATGTGTATTTTTAAATTAAAAGCAACAAAATGATAGCCAATTGAACCAAGGGACTAAAAATACTTCATTGGTTGTCTTTTTGATATACTCAACAGTACTGCAATCTATACTTAGGCATCTAACTTCTGAGAAAGTTTATAAAAACGTATAAAAGTCATTTAATTTACCTAGTGTAAGGAAAGTTCTACATTTTATTTTAACAGTATGTTTTACGTTTGGACAAAATAATAATATTATTCATCACTATTCGAGTATTCACTCGAGCATTGCCTTATACAGTCTATACGAAATTATTTAATAGTGTCTTATATTCCTTCATACTTTGGTGTATATTCAAGGTTAGGTGCGTTTATTTCAAATAAATAGAATATGGAAAAATATATTGTACTGAAGAAACACAATAGCTAATAATAAAAGCAAGAAATGAAGAAAAACCATCAATTTATTCACGAATTGCTAAATTGTTCGGCTAAAATGATTAGACAGAAACACGATCATAAAAAAATAGCAGTTCATTATAATTTAATATTAGAGTATACAAAGAAAGACCAACCAATTTGTAGCAGCTATAAAATTAAAAATAAGAAGTCCAAGAAGGCTACTTTTAACGCGTATTAGATATTGTTTAGCATTTAGCAAGGAACATGTAATATGTTCGTTAAAAGAATGACGTTATATTCTTTGGACCGGCGAAAGTAAAATTGTTCTGTTTGGTTTGGGTAGGCGTAGATTATATTCAAAAAAGCGTCCAGTTCTTGTTCACTCAGAAAATTGTGAAACACAGAAGTACAACGGTAATGGTTTTTCATATTGTGATACATGACTCGTTCTTTGGATTCAAGACATTTTAGCGCAAGATGCATATGTGAAAATATTAGAGAATGTGATGCTACTCATTGTTAAAGAAGAATTACCACTAAAATGCGCGCCAATGCAGGATAACTACTCCAGACATACTAGTCGAAGAGCGAAGAATTGGTTCATTGATAATAGTATTGAGGATAAAGTGGTTGGTGCCCTATGAAAAATTTATGGACTGATGTGAAGGAAGTCGTCAACGCATTGAAGTTCATGAGCGGTTATATATACAGTTAAATAGTGAATTCAGCCTTGGTACGTGCGAGGAGATACTCAACAAAATAAAGAACAATCTTATTTAGTCATATCAATAGAAGGATGGCACACTAACGTTTTTTTCTGTCCAAGGGCCATAACATATTATGACGCCGTAGTAAATCCAGTTAACTTTCGCTAATAGGTGGATAAACTATGTCAATCTTAAAAGGAGAGGATATCAGAAACCATCAATTTACTCGATGTAAAAAAATTATCTATGCGAAGCATATAAAGGATACCAGACAATAACTGCATAATCCATTTCACTAACAAAACGAAAATATGGTAAACACCATAAGCAAATAAATATTTCTAAGGTAGGACATATAATGTAATAAGAGCTTTTCAAGCAATAGAACTAACGCAAATATAACACGGATAGTATTCATAGTCAACAGTTTCACGTTAAGAATATAGTTAATGTAAAAATAAATATTGATGAAACAGAATTAATAAAAAAAACCGAAGAAGCATGACAAAGTAGTAAAAAAATTAAACCGAAGAATATCTATTATGTAAATTCACCGCCTGTGTATGTATTTTCATATGTGTAAATTTAACCAACGGTATGAATTGGCCAGAGAGTGTATATATTTTATTTTTAATCCTTTTCAAGGGGTGTTATCATTTTCGTAATTATTTTTTAATGCATTTCCTTTATGAAGTTGTTAATGTGTGCTTTGTATTTATAAGTTTATACTTTTTCAGCGTATTGCAAATCTTGGGAAGAATTACTAGATAATACAATCGCATATCTCGTCCGAGCACAAGAAATAGTTGCCGATTATAAAGCGAAATTAGCAGCCGAAGAACAACTCAGCCGTAAAACCAAAAGAAAGTAATTTATTTATTAAAGAAAACTACTCCCTTCCCTTCCTATTCTTGTACAGCATTTAATACTAATTGAAAAGAGAAAAACCCATAACAATGACGACATTCTTAGTATTAAATGCGTACAGTATTGCAGTGTCGATCCCCGCAACATATACGGAAGGATGTTTAGCTTGAGTTTATTAGATTGCTCAATTATATAATTGCGTTTTTTGCAATTAACATGCTCTAAAGGAGAAAAAAGACGTGAAAATGGATCAAATGATATTTCTAGTGGATACATCCAGTTGTTAATATTTTGATCTGGCACTTAAAACGATTAGTTAATAATTTATTGTAATACCCCTGTTATTAAAGATTCGGGCCTCTCAAAGATTAATAATGTAAGTAGACAGAGCTGTATTTTGACATTCCTGTAATTGTACAGATACCCGCAAATGTTCCCTGGTTGAGTACAGTTGGCATTTTTAACCTTTTTCTATTTTATTCTGTAATAAATTTTCCATTTAGGCTGTGGTAATGTTTTGTTGTAAATGCCAACTACTCTTCGAAAGAAATCGACATAGTTGCTTTATTCCTTAATTCACATTATTTCACTAAAACATGAACTGATAAAAGAGGCCTTAGTTGATGTATTGTTTGTCAAATATTTTTTCACTTTGTGTTACTCTAGTAATTTTATATTTGTGTTACATTATACATTTTATGAATCTAATGTTCCTTTTTTTATTACAATTGTCTTTTTTATAAACATACCCAATGATGTAGAAGTTTTATTGAAAGCACCATTATATACAATATGTAAAGGTTTCAAGAAAAAAAGAAAATTGTGTGGAAAATTACCGTAGTACCGCAGCAGATTTGAGAACTTATCAACTTATTTATTTATTGTGTATATTTTACTAAACTACCAAGTAATGTACTCAACAATTACATATACTGTTAGCTTTAAAATTTTGTTTTTAATTAAAAAATAAAGTAAAACTTAATATTTTTGTAATCAAAATTTAATTTCCTGTAAAGAAATTTGCCTTATATTTCAGAAATGTTTATATAACCAGCTTGTTCATTAATTATATTGCAATAAAACTGCATCACAATTTAAAATTTTGTTTTATTATAATAATATATAGAGTATGTATATATACATATTTTAAATAATAAATAAAAATCACTGAATTCATGTAACACAGATCACATATAAGCGTTTCAAACGTTCCTGTTTTGATTCAATTGGATTACAGGGGGTGATTCGACGTGATGTATAAGGAACTGACTTTCTCCAAGGTATGTATTTAAAGTTTCATCGGTAGAATATGCGATGAATCTAACAAATGGTCTTAAATCTCCTTTATTGGCTAATTTTAAATATTTGTAATACTTTTTCCTGAAAAAAAATGTGCAATTCATAATGAACTGTTTGTACCTGGTATATCTAATTCTTACCTATCCCGTTTACTTATTATGACGGGTGGATAACCCGATCGTAAAAGGATCAAATTCATAATTAATCTACTTGTGCGTCCATTTCCATCAGTAAACGGATGGATATCCACTAATTTGTAATGCGCTAATGCTGCATACCTAGAAAAGAAAGGAATGATTATTGTTTACATATTACTATTTTAGCTAATGTACTTTATCAATTATCAACTATAGGAACGCAGTTACAAAGGTTTCAAGTAATTGTGCAATATTTAATTAATTGACGAAGGAGATAAATCCTGAAACTAAATAATAATCAAAAAAGCACTAAATATTTCAATCTTAATTCTGAATATAAAAATAAGACTATGGGAGAAGTCTAAACTCATCTCCTTAAATGTTGCTAATCTATTAATTTATTTACCGGTATCGTTCCGAAAAGGTATTAAATTTAATTAAAACAGCTTTCTATTGATCAATAATTATGATCAAATTGTAGCTTTAGTAATGAGAAACACATTAAGCCCCTTATTATCGGAAATATTTATGGCAACTGAATTAGAGCCGCTTTCTGATTTTGGTATTTTTTTCAAATTTATCAGAAATAGAAACACTATCAATACAAAATGTTTACTTATGCTTTATGGAGTACATTACATTAATATTTTGTTAATCCTTCTTTGGCTTACCACTTCTTGCAGTTTTGCGTTCTTTTGCCAATATTTATCAATATTCTTTCAGAACTGTTATTGTTGGGTTAGGGGATGAGTGCATAAGCTTTTTTCCACATGCTCCATACAGTTTAAGTTAAGTGAGCTTCTGGGCCAGGGCAAAAGGGGTGTTATCTTCTGTAAACAGATTTTTATCGATTTCGCTGTATGGCACGATGCCTCTTTATCCTGCATGAAGGTGTGTGGTGGTCCTTTATTTAGTGAGTTTGGCAAAACTACAATTTCAACAACCTTTTTATATTGCACTTGATTCATTGTGCTCTCTCCACGAAATAAGTTTCGGTGTCATTTGCGGTTATGTATGGCTAGATCATGATGGTGGGTGTTTAATTTTTTCTATACAGCCATCCTTACGATTTCGTCTAACGAAATTAACACTCTCCGTCATTACTTCAAGTCGTGATTCATGGCTGAAGATTACCTGTTGCAAAGAGAATGTGACTTGTAAAAATGAAATTTGTTATTCAAATTAAAACTTTCAAGAAATGATTTATTAATAACAAAATATACCTTTTTCAAACCGTAAAATTTTGTGCATTTTTGCCCATTGCAGGTGCGCTTTTTTCGTTTTTGACGTAAACATAATTTTTTGACTGGTCTGCGATATTTGATTGCGGCAGCGTACAAATGTGCGCTTATATTATGCACTTTATTTTTCTAGCAGAAGATTGCCTTCGAATGCTGTTTTTACAATTAGGCGATCTTCTCTCTTGATGGTTATACGGACACTATAGAAATGATTGCGGCTATTCGATTGTATGCCAAGAAATTTTGCATTATTACAATTTGTCAGTTCGAATACATGTCTGTTTTTAATAAAGTCTCTAATCTTATTCACGCTATTAATATCTTTCACTTTTCCCATTACGAATAAATTACAAAGCATAAATTTTCACCAACAAATAAATTAATAATAAAATTCACAATGTATATTAATAATACACTTTTTAACACGTACGAATTCCAACTAAAATTGGATATTATTTGCAGTGTGTTCACATTTTTCAATATCTATGTTTAGGACCCTAGTAGCAGGTAGCTGAACCAAACCGATTATAAGATTTTCTTAATAATATAATGGTTATTTCTTCTAGGAATACATCCTCTGAACAACTAACTGTTTACAATCGAAAATTTGAAATATATTTAAAGGCAAACGACTTGTATTAGAAATTTCTTGGTATGTTATTGTGGCTCTAATTCAATTGCCAGGTACTGTATTAGTCGACATTTCAGTGCTAAAAATAAATGTATCTATCGATTGACAACTAAGCTTACTACACAATTATATAAATTCTGTACATCCTAACATTAAATATACCTTACGAATAGAAGTAGATAAAACTAATAATTACTCGGATCTACAAATATCTTATACTATAAATAAATATGCATTAATTTATTACATTGGGAAATTGAATTCGTTTTAAGTAAATGTATATTACAGCATATTAACAAACCACCAAGTAGGTCTCCAGGTGTTATTTCTTATTTTGAAAGAAAGAAATATCTTCAAAAATGAGTTCTACCTTAATAAAAATCGATCTCGAAATCTATTAATATAAAATTCTGAGCAATTTCAAAGACAAACATTTACGCTCTACTTTTGTCTAGGAGACTTGCTGCATTATTATACATTAAAATCTTATAGGTTATAAAAAAAGTCTGTATATCAGGAACATACTCATATATATTACAATATACGTACATACTCTTCACCCTGCTCATAAATTTACCAACACAGGCGATCTAGATTCCTATGAATAAGGGTTATTTTGATTTAGAATTCAATAGAATCTATACCACAGCCAAAAATAGCGGTTAATGTAGAGAAATAATCATCTACATTAACAACAAAATCATGTTCTCAATTAGCCTATTTTAAGAGGCTTCATTTTTACTACTGTTTAACTATTCGTCAATATTTAAATAAATAATTATCATTCTCGGTAGTTCAATTACATTTTTTTTTAACCTGAAGTGTTATTGTGATACATATTCTTAAATGTTTATTTAAATCTATAAACACTACTTATTTGTATAACATACCTTACGGGATGCATGTTTTGTGCTTCCTCTGAATTTAACCACTGAACATACATTTCCATTAAATGCGGCAAATCTTCTGGTGGTGGTGGAACATGACCACCGACGAAAACCTAAAATATCGCTTTTAATAACTTAACAAATAAAATATTTTGTATATAATAACCATAACATTTAAAACTTAGACTAAACTAAAATTGAAAAGGACAATTAGGACATTCAGCATTTTTTATTTGTCAATATATTTCAACTTTAACGCATTTGGACCTGTGATGCTGATGTGCTATTATGCCATTTTTGTAATGATCTTTATCAAAGTCCTCAAAATATTTATCTGTTCCTGTTACAAATCCTTCTTCCAAGCGGAACTCTTCTAGCAAGAAAAACTTTATATTTGGGGAATAAGTGGAAGTCGCTTCCTTAATTTAATAATTTCTTCTTCACCAGTAATTGTATGGTTGTAGATTGGCATATGGAAAAATATTTAAAAATTATATATATGTTGATATATGTATAATTTATTTTTTACCAAATATAAAATTCCGAGCTAACTCAGATTTTTAGATATTCATCATAATTTCAGTCATACAACTTGAATTGAACAGTTCCATTACATGAATGAGAAACAAAAGCACAAATACTTGCTAAGAAATGAAGACGGTACTGTAAATCATATGGTCTACAGGAAAGTGATGCACATCAATTATTATCTAAATCAACGTCATTACAGCTGAGCTCTGTAGTGGAAATACTGTAAAACTGACCACTGAAATTAAGAGATACGTCAAATGGATGCATTCCAGGCTACAATAGTTGTTCAATGTAAAGCTAAATGCACCACCATATGAAAATTTTACGAACACAGAGAAAGTAATTTTACCATAGATTCACACTACAGAACACAATATAGATTTCCACTTTAGACAGATACTTGGATGACATTTTAAAAAGTTTTATAGACAAAATCCCCTTAGAAGACCAAGGTGTTTATAAACTATTCTGCACAACCGTTGTGCTCCACTAGTTGTGACGGATTTTCGTAGTAGACTCCTCCAGGTGTTGCTGAGTCTATAGCCGTATTACGGTTTAAGTTTGGTTGATTTTCTAACTCGATGGCGTCCTTAATGATTTTTCGAAGTAGTTCAAATTCTTTTTCTTCGTATGTCGCTCTGAAATTTCTTAACTCTTTGTTCAATCAATCTTCCTGTTTCTATGACATCTCCATCCCATTTTGTTTGTGGTAATTTGTTCTTGGTTACAGAAAAGTTATATTGAATGGAGGTTGCAGTACTACCTTTCCATTAGTCTTTGTCAAAGTCTTTCTTAACTTCTTAGAGAATCCAGAGATGTGAGGTAGATGGGCGAATCCTCTAGGTGGTCCCACTTCTTTAGGTGGCGTTTCCGTTCTGGGCTTAAGACTCTTCTTATCCCTGTATTGCTATACCCATTCTTCTCCAGTGTTTCCGTGACGTGTCGTTTTTCTTCCTCCAAATGTTCGGCGTAACAGACCGTTACTGTTCTAAGCATTAGCGTTTTAATAAGAGGTTATTTCAGCTTAGAATATGGTAATGAGACGTGACATGCAGGTATCTATCAGTATGGGTTTTCTTCCCGTATAGTCTATGTTGCAATTTTCCCGAGCGTGTGCGGTATATCATTATATCTTGGAACGGTAGTCTTCCTTTTTTATTTTTCTTCTATTTCCATCATGAATTTTACATCTATTGATGTGATCGAAGAATTCGTAGTTTTTCTTTTTCATATGGCCAAATCACAAATGCGGTCGACGTATCCTAATCGGCACTTCGGTTTCCACTCGCTGCTATCTATAGCTTCTTCGTCGAAGGCTGAATAAGTAAGCAATCACTGGTGATAGTGGGCTTCCCATTGCTGTGCTGTTCTTCTGCTCGTAGTATCTGCCATTTCGTAAAAGTACGTATAAATAACTTTACGAAGTTAGTAGTATCAGTAGGTAATCCAAGATTATTGATCATTGTTATCGCGTCGTTCATAGATATGTCGGTAAATAACGCATTCACATCAACGCTCACTAATATATCCTCTGCATGTAACTCACGGAACTTTAGCAACCAAAGTCATTTTTTGTGCATGGTATATTATCAACAAAGCGTACAAGATTTCAACCGAATAAAAATAATAGTAAAATGTACTAATTCAATCTTTAGAATCTATAGAAATTGATAAAAGATCAGCAGTTTAAAAGAGACGATACGACGCTTTTCTACACCTTGGAAATCGGTCTTTGCCAAGTGAAATATATTAAAAAGTAGACAAAATTATGTCTGCTTCTTGATATATGTAGATCGACGTCATCGGATCCATTAGCAATAAAAAAAAAATAGAAACCGAATAGGACTCATTGAAACATTGATCAAATGGTTGGGTTCACCTGTTTCAAGCTGAACAAGATCCAAACTGAAGATGAGTGAGATCTCTTGGAAACATGCTGTTGAAAGTCTCTTTAAGGTCAATCAATATATACAGTTGAATAGTTGACAATGTTTAGAAACATATGGTAACCTCAAGAAAATTAAACAATTAAATAAATAAATAAACATATACATATATATATATACTAGCTATTGAGTGTTTGAACTACATTGTGTTGATTATATTAGATATGTAATAATGATAATATTATTTTACCTGTTCTTCACGAAAAATACCCGATTCTAGAGGTTTAACATGTCCCATGACTCTTCTATGAATTTCTAATATTTCATTAACTCCAATTATGTTTGCAGTAGTTAATAATTTAATATAATGCAATGCAATTTCTAAGCCTAATATTTCATTATGTTCTTGAATTGTTTTGCCAGCAACAACCATACCTGTTTTAAGTAAATATTCTAGTTCTGGTATGGTCATTGTGTTGCCTTCTATTCCCACCTGAAAACCAAAAATTATAATATAAACATAATAAATTTACACACAGTACACATTAGTTTAGTTTAATTTATACTTATAGTTAATGTTTGTCATATGGTGAAAATTAATTTTTTGTATAAATTACCGTATGATAAATATGTAAGTAATATAATTTTCTTTTAACTTCTTCATCATATCCTGCTCTTAATTGCTCTTTTAACATGTCTCTTTTTTGCTCAATAATTTTAAACATATGATATTCCATTTTGTCAACTAATTCAGCTGTCCTTCTATGATTAGCCAATGCAACTTGATGGTTTGGAGAATAAGTTAAAGCCTGTAAATTAAAGTTAAAAATATATATGGCAATTAGATTTTTATATATATTCACAGTAAATTACTTTAAAGTATAATTCATCTGCTCCTATTATATCTTTCTGCATATTTTCTAAATATTCACCATAGCGAATTAAAACTTCTGGATTATCTGGTGCCATAGCTGCTGCATGTTCAAACAACCGCAAAGCCTTATCATTTTTACCTGATATTTTGTAAGCAAGTGCTGCTTTTAAACAATGTTCTACCTCAGAGTCAACTGCTGATGTTTCATGTTCTTTAAATGTCCCTTTTTCGTAATAATTATCTTCTTCATAATGCACGTAATTAACCATATGATATTTTTGATCAGTCACTATTAGATCAGTAAATAGGGGTTCATACAGTTTTACAGAAGTTGCTTTTTTATAACTGATGTAATAATACTGGAGAATAGCGAGTAAAACACATATCACAGACACTAATGTCGAAATGACAATAATAACAATATTCATTTCATTGGCCAAAAGCCTCTTGTGAAAAATCATTTCTTTGAGAATTTATTAAGGAACGAGTACATTTTGTTTTAAGAAAATTTAAAGTACACGTATACCTATATTGTTGGTTATCCATTACGTCACTAATCCTTAAACAAAAATGTGACAATATTTAAAATCCATGTAACAATGAAAATTTTAAAGTTACTAGCTTCAGTCATGTTCTTTTTAAACTGTTACATGATTATATCACTATTTGATTGTGGCATATGAATATATCACATAATTCATATCTATATAATAGAAACACCAAACCAGAAGAGATTTTGTACTCTTAAGAAAAATTATCCTTGTATTATAATAATATTAATAATACATGATCATTAATAGTAAACGCTTTCTTTTATCTATTATATTTAATGAAAGTAATGATATGAGGCATGAATTTAGGGTTTGAAAATAATGTACGCATTTGTATTGTCATTCTATTGATATAGATATTTATTCAAAATTGAAAATTATATCTCATACATAATACGATATATATGTTAAATAAAAGGGATAGTTAAACGGCATTTTTAAAAAATATATATTAGGTTAGTAAGAAAGAAATTGATAAAGAAAAAAGTGTAAATGGAACAGGTAATATGTGAAATCATTGATATGATCAAATAGAGTACCTGTGATCACACTTACCAATAGACAAATTTATAAATCACTTAAGTTGTTACCATCTTTTTCAAATATATTAAATAATAACTTTATCTATTTTTGTCAGATGATAGAAAGGCACTATGTGATGGCGCTGTAAACATTTAATGAATGCTCATGAGTGAATTTTTAAAATTCAAATAATAATAATAATAATTTTAATTTTGATTTTGAAATATACACCTTAATTATTAATATTCATGCTGTAATAAAATAAAATATAATTTTAGATGTAGTTATTTTTTCCTTGGGCAACTTAAAACACCCGCGAAATTTAAAAATTGTTCCTTGGGATATTGGTAGTTTTGATAAATAGTGTTTTATATATGCATTTTTTTATTATAACTTTTGTCTATAGTGAATTTAACAACGCAGTAAGTGAAGGGTTCCCAAACTTTATTAGTCCACTGCGCACTTACATGCATTTGTATATGTACTGTCTACGGCGTCTCGGTGCGTCGCGGCGCACGCTTTGGGAACCTCTGCAGTAAGTAATAAAATAAGAAACGTTATTTTAACTTGTTCTTTATCTTACTTTCATTGTGTAATATTTGTCAACCATTTAACGTACTTAGTTGTTTATTTGCAGGTAACGTGTTTTTAGAACGTCTGCTTCTAAGTAAATCATTTATGGTAAAAAGCAAATGAAGTGAATAATGTGTATTATTTTCCTGGAAATTTAGGAATGAGTATTTGGGTTTACTTACATTTGGTTAAATGTACAAAAATAAAACTAATCCTGGTACTTCTTTAAAATTTTTAAAAATTAAATTAAGAAAAAAGCAATATAATAGGATTTGAACTGTCCAACTTGAAAGTAAACTCTTCACAACTTAAAATTACAATATATTAACATTGTATTTTCTGCCATGTGAGAATTATATAGTTTTCTGTAAACTATTTGTTGCCAAATGACTGTGAATTTTGTTTAGTTATGCTTCGAAATGTAATATTTCATGTTTCTTAGAAATTTGTAAATCTAATGTATTCTCTTTGATACAAAGTACAATGAATAAGATTCAGGGAAACTACCAAAATATGGAATGTTATACATCCATAAGCAGATTTTTAGTACATTAGAACAAATGCCCTTTCAGTACATAGCACTGTTTCCTTCTATAGTAAATTTCAATGAATTTGGTGAGACACAATATACATATATCAAAATATTTTTTTTGTAAAACATTAAACAGCTAAAAGACTCTAAATAAAATTGAATATTTATAAAAAAAAATGATCTGAACATGGATATATATATATATATATATATATATGTACGAACAAAGGTTCTCGAGGTTGTATGGGTAATACTAGATTCTCTGGCTCTCCGCGATGTTTGGCAGAAGTTCTCGAAAGAATCGATGTCTCGACGTTTCGATGACATCTCAATCATCTTATTCAGGAGTTGTTTCGTAGTGAAGCGACAACCTGAAACTGGTTTTGGGTTTCGGGGGACTTTCAGGTTGACGTTTCATACGAAACAACTCCTAAAGAAGATGATTAAGATGTCATCGAAATGTCGAGACCCTGATTCTTTTGAAAACTTCTGTCCAACATCGCGCAGAGTCCGAGAAATTAATATTACCCATATATATGTCTATATATTCATATTCCATCATAATAGCTTCAAACTATTTTCTTCTTAAATTAGTATCAGTTTAAAATCTACAACAGTACTTCTAAATGTTAAGGAAAAGTCTAGTTATTATTTTGTTAACAGTTATTTGATTGACAGTTAAACATTTTCCAGCTATTATGATTTGGTGCTGCATATCAGGAAAAGAACTAGAGCCTCTCTATTATGTTATGGGGACAATAAATTTAGTACAGTACAAATTCGTAATGGAATCAATACTACATAATTCCATACATTGATTCTTCAAGTTCTGGAGATGTTGTTTACAAATTTATGGAAGATGGTGCACCATGTCACACAGTAAAATTAATAAAAGATATGTTTTCCAGCAGCAACTTACTCTTGCCGTGGCCAGGGAATTCTCCAGACTTAAACCCAGTCGAAAATATATGAAATAATAAATAAAAAGTTTAAAACAGATTGTTTACTCATCTCAAAATTCAACCCTAGCTGTTTTAAAACAAAATATTGGCGCAATAATCAGGATTTGAAGGATTTAACTGCGTCATGTACCAGAAACATGCTGAGAAGAATTGCCGCCCTGATAAACCACAAAATATTAATTCTTATTAATCATTATATTTATCATGTTAAACAGTTGTTCATGTCAAGTCATTATTTTGTCTTATTTCTTATAAAAATAGAACCAAAAAGCTGAAGTTATATGGCGATCCTAATTTTATTGCACGGTACTATATATACTTTTTTAGTATTTAGTTTTTTTTTAAATACGGTCCGTTTTTAATAAGAAGAAAAATATTATTAAAATATCATATATCTATTTCCATATTCTACATACTTTCATCTACTTTTCTACATAATTTCCATTTTTGTTCAAACATTTGCCATACCGTTCAACAAGATTTTGGGTTCCGACGTTAAGGAAATCTATCACCTGTGAAGAAGCCCGCTGACTACCAAGGAACTCCTTTAAGTACCGAAACAGGTGAAAATCTTTGGATTGTAAAGTGAATGATCCAGTTGTTCCTATTTAAAAGACCTGATTGGACTTGATATTTGTGCAGAGAAACATGTGGTCTTGCATTATCATAGATGGACATAACACTGGGGGACAGTAGGCCACGCTGCTTGTTTCGTATGGCACGCTGGAGTTTTCTTAAGGCCACGCATAAGAATTGATTGTTCTTGCCATAAAATTCACTAACAAAACACTTTTCCCGACCCGAAATACTGTTGCCATGATTTTTCATGCTAAAATTGTCTGTTTGGCTTTCATTCTGGTTTATCGACGATGTGTGTTGCCATTCCATTGACTGTCGCTTTGATTTAGGAGTCATGTGAGACTCCTAAGTCATCTCCTGTAACGATGTGGTCCAAAAATTCATCTCCTCGCTGATTGTATCTAGTCAAAAACGATAAAACACAGCGCAATCTCTTTGTTTTGTTGTCATCAGAAAGCAGTCTTTGAATCTACTGACAACATAATTTTCGATACTATTTCTCTGAAACACGGGTGTACAAAACTGACCTTGAAACCTGTGCAAATCAATTGATAATTTTGAAGTCGTGAATTGTCGGTTCTCTCGAATTTTGTTGTTCACATCACGAACCAAATCTTCAGAAATCAGAGAATGTCGGCCTGAGCGTGGCCCATCACACACATTAACCCGAAAGTTCTTGAACATTCTCATCTACTTTTGAACTTTACTATTACTCATAACATTATCACTGCACACTTCACAAATCTGATGGTGAATTTCCGCTGCTCCCAAGTTTTTTGCACTCAAGAATCGAAATACAGATCGTACTTCACAGTCAGTGGGCGAATCAATTTTCTTAAACATTATAAACTTCTACAGCTCATCACATAGACATATGATACGATTGTAGATAGCCTCTAAATGCAAAGCGTGCTCTGAGAAAACACGCATGCGCACTGCAGCGATAGCGCGTCGTTCTCACTTTCATTCACAAACAGATTTTATTTAAAAAACAACCTTCGTATATGTACGAGGAAGGGGAAATAGTGAAAAGTCTACATACATGCCATGATCGAAATAATTATGCCTTGTCTAATAAAGTTGAACATTTTTTTATTTATATGTCAAATTTGA
>JAVIWB010000542.1:0-159732 GCA_031893035.1 Dermolepida albohirtum | reverse complement strand
AAAAAAGATGTTATAAATTTGGACATACACAGTCATTTATACAATAACAATTTATCGTAAGCAGGTACCGCTTAAGGTTGCTTTTATAAATAGAGAAGTTTGTGATATTTCTAATACAAATGGGTAATTCATTGTGTAATTTACATCCTATAAAATATGTTCTTTTTTGGAAAATAGAAATGAACTACTGCACTGAAACTGAAACTGTCAGTTTCAGTGCAGTAGTTCAGCCCTGAAGATGTCCCATACAAATGGGTACGAAACGTCGGCAGATATACAAGTGACGCGGTTCCAGCCCGGAAACCCAGAAGCCGATAATGTGGTTGATTTGTTTTTTTTTATGTGTTTGATATCAATATATTACACAGTTTAAAGAATCAGTTCGATTTTATTTGGTAGACTATCTAAAGAGAGTAAAGTGCTGAATAAAGTAAACTTTATTCAGCACTTTACAAATTAGCAGAAGTATACATAAAAATAAAAATAAAGATAATTATAATAAAAGCACAAGTAAGAGGTATTCGAGTGTTCAATAATTTTGTATAATATAATGGTACAGTTAAAATTAAATTTTTTTAATTATTCTTTTTATAAAAAAATAATTAAAGTAAGGATTCTTATTACTATTGGAATAAGTACGAGTTTTGCGAATACCCATGCCAGAGACAGATTTCATTGTTCTAACATAGATACATACAATACTGTATTATTAGTTTTAAAAATAATGAGTTATAAGAATAGAATACAAAAATAAGTATTGAATAATTTGGTACGTAATTTGGTACGCGGTCGTGGTCCATCTATCTGCTTCTGGGGGTTAATGTATGTATTGAATAATTTTTTTTTATTTACATAACTTCTATAAACTTATAAAAACATCGTCAATAATTTTTCATCATAAAATCAAACATTAGAATACCACACCATAACAATATATATACATATATAACTGTATAAGTTGGTCACCTTCGGTGCACCGAAAAACGTCCAATTTAGACAGGTGGCCAACTTACAGAGAAGAACTACATGGATCAAAAATTAAAGCCAAATGTACAGATACGTATTTATTTACCAAAATAATTTTAAAAAAGTGTGAAAACAATTGTTCTTTATTTAATATAAATATATTTAAACATGAATAAACTATTTTTTTGAAAAATAATGATTAATCTTTGTTTGGCGACATTTAAGTTTTTCTTACAACCATAGTCCTTCGATTTGATTATATACGTCAAATAAATTATTCACCATATCTTTCTGTCGGGTAGAAGCATACACTACAATTTGAATGAAACATTGCTTCTTTGTGAGTAGGGGGCTCCACAGTCTCATGAATATTTTCTTGTTTATTTTCGTTATGTGATCCTTCTGAATCTGGGATTTCTGTATTCCTAGTCTCCAATATTTCTTGGAGCACCTCGTCAGGTGTTCAACCGTGTTGTTTAGGAATAATAAGATCATTTTCAAAATGAAGCATTTCAGAAGCAGGCACTATTTCCTTATTTAATATAGGTGGAAGATTCTGGATCATATTTAGAAGAAGATTTAAAGGTATATTATCTTCTTCATCAAATAGTTCTTCCACCAAAAATCCGGCACGTTTAAAACACTTTTTAATTGCGTCTACATACACGCTCTTCCATGCATTATCGATCCACCTAATGCCATCCAACACGTTAATCCGTTTGTTAAATTCTCTTACGGATGTTCAGCGTTTGCAACAAGATGCTCCAATAATTTTTTTTATAGGCCAGTTTTATATTTTGTATAATTCCTTGATCTAAATGTTGCACCTCGGAAGTTAAATTTGGTGGCAGAAATTTAACCTTTACGTTAGACAAATTTAGACTTATTTGATGTAATGTAGCATTGTCTATCAGAAGAATTATTTTGCGATTTTGGTATTTCATTTCTTTATTTATTAGTTGTAACCAATCGTCAAAAATAACACTTGTCATCCATGCTTTTTCATAAGAATATCAATTTACTGGTAAATTTTGAGAATTGACCCCATTTATTTTAAATATTGTTGGGCGTGCAGCGTTTCCAATAACTAAAGGCTTCGATTTTTCACTCATTACACTACAACACAGTAGAACACTAAGTCTTTCTTCCGCCATTTTTCCACCTTTACAAAGATCACCTTTACTCACCAAACTTTTAGTTGGAATTTGTTGATAAAAAAGTCCTGTCTCATCTGCATTAAATTTGTTACACGGCTCATAGTTTCTTAAAACGTCTTTCAATTTCACTTTCCAGTCTGACTCGCCGCACAAAGTTCGAAATGCTATGTTATTCCTTTGTACAAATGATTGCAGCCATCCATTACTTGCATGAAAATGTTCTATTTTCAATTTTGTCACTACTCTTTTTGCCTTAGTTTGCAACATCGATCCGGAAACAGGAATTTTCATTGTTCGACATTTTGAGAAAAAAATCAAATACTGTTTTATTGAGTTTTTCGAATTTTGCGTTTTCTTCCATCATTGCAGTTGTCACTCCACAATTTTATTAAATTCTCTTTATTCTTCCCAATGTTTTCAACCTTTACCTTGATCCAACAAATCTAACGATTCTTTCTTCTTGCTAGTTCATTTAACTTACGTTATGTAGACATTATTTTCGAACGACTATGTATATAAATAATCACGGAGATGTAATCGTACCGAAAGCACTGATAATAAGATAAAGACATAAACATAAAGAGTTGGGATTCCCCAACTAGACTTATGACTAGAGCGGCGACGAAAGTGGCAATACCATAGGCCGTACGGTAGAACGGGCAACTGGTGCGCAGTGAATGAGATCATTCACATCAAATACAATACAGTTCACGGTTAGTGTTTATAATAACTTCACACAAACATGTCGCGAAAGTCTGTGCCGTTTGCTACGTCGGTTAGAAAATACATAGCAGAATTTCCCGATTTAAAGTATGATGGATGTGCAGTATTGTGTTTGGTTTGTAATAAGCACTTATAATACGGAAGAAAGACAATTGTAAAAAACATGTGAACAGTGCAATACATAAACTGAACAAAAGAAATGAAATACCTTATGCAACATTCCTTTATGATTTTTTATATATGTTGACTGCATGTAATTTGCTGCTTCGTTTAATCAGCAAACGACCTTTTCAAGTGTTCTGGAATAAATATCCACCAAATTATAAATTACCTGCAAGAAGAACATTACAGAAACATTTGCCGCGTTTAAGAGAGAGGCTTGAAAATATAGCAAGAAAAGAATTGCATAATAAAAATGTGTGGATTACTGTATAACTACTGATTTAAAAAAAAATAGTATAATAAACGTAATCGTACGTATTTTATCAGCCAACACATTTTCACAGCCCTATTTGTTAGCCTGTAAACGTATACAAACATGTACTGCGGCAAATATTCGGCAAATAATAATGAACACCTTAAAGAAATTTCACATTCATAGTACTCAAGTCTGCATGCTTGTAACAGATGGTGCTGCTACTATGTTACTACTCGGACGTTTACTAAAAGTAACTTTTCCTAAATTAATACACATAACTTGTGTACTCCATGCTCTTCATTTAGTTGCTGAAAATGTTAGAAGTAGTTATAAAAACGTTGATCATTTGATTGGATCCACCAAACAAGTGTTTCTTAAAGCCCCTAAACGACTTAAAGAATTTCATAAAACTTGTCCAGATATTTCGGAACCACCGGAACCCATTCTTACACGATGGGCCACGTGGCTAAATGCAGCTTTTTATTACCTATAAGAATTTTCACAAAGTTAAATCCGTTATATCAAAATTTAGGCCAACCGAATCCCAAGCAATCAGAGACAGTCAACATCAATTTGAAAATCCCCAAATTCTGGAAGATCTGCATACAATATATAACAATTACCATCCATTAGTAGAAGCAATTACAAAACTTCAAAACGAAAACGATTCGCTGCCCTTAGACGCATCACTATGCATAGTGCAAAATGTGACCGCTCATTTGCATAGTTTAACTGACGCTGCTGGTGTACGAGCTCATCAAAAATTATTAAGTGTTTTAAAAAAAAATCCGGACTTACATGTTTTACGAACTATTTATGACAAATGTGCAAATAGTGAGCCCTGGAATGATTTTGAACAACAGCTTCTTTCTGCCAAAATTACATCAATAGACGCCGAACGATCTTTTTCTCTATACAAAAACATTTTCTCGTCGCGAAGGACGTCATTTATCAGAAGCAACCGTAGAGACGTATGCAATGATGCAGATGTACAGTTACTTCCACAACACATTACCAGGGTTATGAAATTGCATATTACTAGGTAATCACTAATTGTGTAAGAATAAGTCTAGACACGGTACTGCTACGGACACTTTCGCCGCAGTTTATAATTTACACTTAAACACCAACCGTGAACCGTATTGTATTTGATGTGAATGATCTCATTCACTGCGCACCAATTGCCCGTTCTACCGTACCGCCTATGGTATTGCCACTTTCGTCGCCGCTCTACTTATGACATCGCATGCAATCTCTGTTTGGAGTTAGGGAATCCCCTTGGCCTAACAGATTTCAGTGCAAGTGCCTTCTTAGAATTTTCTTCCCAATATAGGGGAAAACGAAACAATTAAAGTACCTAGTAGGTACAAGGGAGTAATAAAGCAATCTGTAACAACTGTTTACATTTAGAAATATGTACCTACAATGGTGGTTTTCTCCCAGATAACTACTTCAAAAGTGTGCAACATATAAGATCGACAGGGAGACAACATTAACTTATTAAACGTAATGCAAAACTATAGCAATCTGGCGGTTCTCGTAAAAAAACGGCTAACATACACAGAGTTTCAACTTATAAATGTGAACAACTGGACAGGTTTCACTGTATATATTGTATATAACTCAATAATGTTTTCTTTTCGAAATTTCCAGGGTAAAAATACATATTCATTCTCTCTCGAAGTATAACAATCTATCTATATAATTGGATTAAACTGCCAATGGATAGCTTTTTCAATATCAATAAATAATTGACAACAGCATGAAATGAGACATCATGCGCAAATACGTGTAGAGGAACTAAAAACAAAATCAATTTCTATATTCGCGAGATAATATTAAATCTATCGGATTCAGATACGTGTTAGTGTGTGTCTACATTTACCGAGACAAATTCAATTAATCTTCAAAAGAATTAAAAAATGGCATCGGAAATCCGACGATCACCAGCAAACCAATAAAAAAAAGAATTCGACTAAATCAATGGGCATTAATAGCTTAGGAAGCGAGGGTCGAAGCATTCTCTTTATATATCCATTAATATATCGCCGAACGAATACCGAGGTATGGGTTGACTCTTTTTCTCTACGCCCTGCTGCTGCTTCTGCCACCACCAGCACTCTAAATGCCATAATGCACGTACATCCATCTACCTTTGTTTAGACTTCCATACTGCCTGGCACAGCAAAACTGGGGACGATAGTGGGTAGGGAGGATTAACTTTGTCATGTTGCCGAAAACGTTTCACTGTGGGCATTTGTTTTAGTCGCAATCCTGATTTATGCCGTCGCCTTTCTACGTCGTCCCTTTTGGCATCCACACGCAGTACTTCTATCTATCATCTCTTTAAATTCCGCTCCTGAAGCGGTCGCCTTATAGAATGTATGCGCCGTTAAGCGTTGTCTAATGAGGATTTGATGTAAATATTATTATCGAAGTCTCTCCCGTTATTTGCTATTGGTATATGTGTTTTGTATCGAAGTTTCAATGTAGGCATGTATGCGCGCGTGTGTGTTCGGCTTGACTATATATCTCTACTATTCAGTGCTAAAGTTGTTTATGTGGTTGTGATGAGCGTTTTAAGAGATCAAGCAAGCCTACCCGCGCCAACTGCTTCTGTATTAATGGATTTTCCTGAAACCGCTTTGTTAAACGGGCCGATATTCCTTCGTTGATCATAAATCACCGCTTAGGCTGTACTTAATGTTATTGTTAAATTGTTTTGTTGTGTTTTGTGATATTTATAAGGCAATTAAGCTATAAAATTATATAGTATAGACCATATACGCAAAAGTGGTAAGATAAATAAAATGTTCAATATTAATTCTATCACAATGTAACGTTGTTTAAATTCAAAATAAAAGTAGAATTTGTTATGATTAATAGTCCTTATTTTGTAGCTCCTTCGACCATTCCTAGAATTTTAAAAGCGAAGAGCTTTGTTTACTATCAAAATATTAAAACATTGCAATAGGGGTAATACTAAATCCTATTTCTAGTGAATGAATGTGTATGTAACCCGGCACCGTTCCACTAGAGAAACATGTGTCTGATTGAAAACGCATTCCGTATTCCTAAGTTTCGCGAATACAAATTAATGTCAAATACAAATCGAATGTAGGAATGATCAAATTCGGTGAATATTTTACATAATTCAGCAATAAAGAGTTAAGCAGTTAAGTCATCCTCAGGACTTAACTGCTGCCATGCAAGTGAAGACAAGTCAAGTAAGTAAGGTCAAGTACCAAGTATCGGGAAGCCAAGTTGAAGTAATCAAGCTTTACAAATGTTTAGAGAAAGGATGGAGAGATTGTTTGCAAACTTGAGGTGCGATCATGTTGAGTATATCAAGAGAAAAAGTACAATACGGTACGGATCGCGTAAGGGTGTTTTTCGCCGTAGTTTACCAGGTGCGACACTTTTTAATTATCTGCTGATGATGATAACTTAGTTGTCGAAATACGTATATAGAATTCGAAAATTAATGTGGCAAGGGGTTATACGTATATCAACCTTCAGTGATTAAGTGAATCAACCCCAGGCTCCATCAAAATTACCTTATTAAAGTTGGGTCAATTTTAAATTCGAATGCGCTATTGAAAAGATTCGATATGCCGCAGGGAAGTTGTACTTAAATCTAAAAGAAGAGTATACTAAAAAGAAACAATTCAACTTGTTTCGAATATACAGTGTTTCAAAAAGAAAATACGTATTACAAAGTATTATTTTGTCCAAACTATCGATCGTTGAGCCTCGGCTCGGCTATTGGCCGCTAGATGTCAGTTGTCTTCCGTTTTTCTTGGTAACCATCATATGCTTAAAATGGCTATTCCACAGCAGAAATCATTTTGTGTTTACGAGTTTGCGAAGTGCAATTCCATGATTACAATGCAAAGACGTTTCAGGTTGAGCTACCAAATTGATAATCCGAATGGGTGCAATATTCGCAGATGGTATCGACAGTGTGTAGATACAGGATGTTTATGTAAAGAAAAGAGTCCTGGCCGCCCTCGTGTTTCTGAAGAAAATGTTGCACGAATTCAAACTGCTTTCGAACGTAATCCTACAAAATCAACTCACCGTGCCAGGCGGGAGTTACAACTACCTACAACAACAATTTGGCGTGTTTTGAGACGTCGGTTGGTTATGAAGCCGTACAAGTTACAGTTGTTACAAGCTCTGCGTCCTGATGAACAAACGGAAACGTGCGGCATTTTGTAACTAGATTCATGATGCTATTGACAATGATAACACTTTCGCACAACGCATCGTATTCAGTGATGAAGCGAGTTTCCATGTTAGTAGTCTGGTAAACAAATACAGTGTTCAAATTTGGAGTCTATGTACGAGATTCGCCTAAATTCAATGTATTTTATGCGATATCCGGATCATCTGTTTACTGCCCATTCTTATTTGCTGTTAACGGTCAGCAGTATCTCGCTATGTTACAGAACTGGTTGTTTCCAAGGCTCAACGAAGACAACTTCACTTTTCAAGAAGACGGGGCACCCCCTCACTGGAGTCGCCAAGTGGGTGAATATCAGAATGAAACTCTACCGAACCGTTGGATTGGTCATCAAGGAGCTGGCGACTTAGCATGTCTCAGCTGGGCTCCACGGTTACCGGATTGACACCCTGACTTCTTCCTGTGGGGTTTCGTTAAAGACAACGTTTATGTACCACCACTCCCACAGAACCTGGAAGAATTGAAGAACCGGATCCGTACTGCCATAACATCAGTGACGAAGGAAGTGCTTGCCCTAGTATGGGAGGAACTTGAGTATCGATGTGATATTGTTCGTGTCGCTGATGAAGGACGTATTGAACATCTGTAATCTGAACTTGTGAGGTTCCTAAATATGTGTGTAAAGTTTCATACTCGTATGTCTTAAAGTTTAATAAATATATGCATTCGAAATACGTATATTCTTTTTGAAACACCCTGTATATTATTCAGTCACAATTATATTAAGTTGCAAAGTTTATGTACATAATTCTACTGACTTTTATGAATGTAAAGAAAAGCTTATAGACAATGACGAAAGGTTACCTGTAAAATTTTTCATTTTGTTTCAATTTAGATATTCAAAATAAAAATTTTTACTCTATCCACGAATATAATAAGATTATCTCGGGGTGTATGTATACTGGAAAAACGTGAAGCATTGCGATTGGTTTTTATTTCAATGGGACTCGAAACAGTGTCAAAAATGAGATTGGGGGATTTAGGTCGGCAAGTGGTGTTGCGACGACCCAATACCCCAGAGATGACACGATTTTGTACTCTCTTGTTCGAGATACCGAAAAAAGATTAAATCAGTTCTGTTGAAAGTGTTATAATGAAAACGCGGAATCCATCGAAAATTCAAGTTTTCAAAAGAACTAACTGATAACATTGTATTATTAAATGATAGCTTTTTGATTGATAAATGACTCAGCGTCATATATTCTGTATATATCGTATACACGTATAGGCGAGCGTGCAAACGACCGGCAAATATTACTTTTAATTACATTCTATAAAAGTTTCAATAATATATATTTATATAAAACAAAGATAGGCTGAAGAATTCGTGAAATATCGGATAGTTGGCGCAATTTCAGACTGTTTTTGTGGTGCGTCTCTGTAACAATGTCGATCGTCAAATTTCTGTTTGCTAAAATTATTATTTTCGTCGTGACAACTATTTAATTAAGAACATCTCTGAGTTTTTGACGAGATAGATAGTGTTGAAATTGATATTTCTTGAAAGGTTTATTAGCAACGAACATTCAAAATGAAATAGAAGATGGTCTCGAGTACTTAAAGGTTAAAAGGTTAAAGGTGCACCACATAGGGGGCGTTAGAAATCTGCCACTATACATTTTGAAAGAAGAGTTGGTTATGAAAAGGCTGACTCTTTTCATAACCAACTCTTCATTCACAATGTATGCTGCGCAATCTCAGACCGGTGCCGTGACTGCTCAGTGTTGATCAAAAGAAAAAACAAGGACCAATTTATCATTATAGGACCGTAACTATACAATCTAAACACCAATGGCACTTCCCCAAAAAAAGGCCATGGCTGTTTTTTCTGCAGGAAAGATAAGGGGCTTCCATTTTTTTGAGATGCAGAAGATATTTTTCTTGTCGATTACATTTAAAAGACCAAACCATTATAAGCACATATTACGCAAACCTTTTCGACAAATTAAAGCAAAAGTTAATGAGAGCGTCCTAATTTAGTCAAGAAAAAATAATATTCCACCAAGACAATGCACGATCCCACACAAGTATTGTTGTTATGACAAATATTAAGGATTTAGGCGCTTTGATTTCTTCATTCACCGAATTTAGCACCGCCACATTACCTGCTTTCGTCACATATAAAGAAATACCTTGTCAGACAGAAATGTTTAACACACAACGGTGTTAAAGCTGCTCTGGATGCTTATATTAATGAATTTGAATGATATCAAAACTTAAATACTGGCACACACAAATGCATCGAAGTGGCAGAGGATTATACTGACAAAATAAACGTAAATTTGAACCGCAAAGTTTTTTTCTTTATATTCATTCAATAGACTTTTCAGTCTACTCTTGTAGTATTCATGGAAATAATGAATATTACCAAAACATAAATCCAGATTTGTTAATCACGCAGCTTGACAAATTTTTTCTGAAGCTTACTCCTATCAAAAATGTACATCATAGAAAAGTACCTCTCTGGCAAAAGTTACGAATATGTTCATCTTCGGTTGGTAAATTGCTACATTTAGTCCACCTACATTGAAGTTTTTTCTTTATACCAAAAAAGAAAACTTTAACTAACTGTTTTTAATAGTTTCAGTAATTAACTTCTCATTCCACCTACGAAGCCACGGAGCCAATTTTCCGGTCGGGAAGGAGGCAAAAGTCCGATGTAATCAACTCTTGCAAATAAGCTGGACACAGAAATAGTTTGGAATGTAATTCATATATTTTTAGCACTAAAATAGTCAAAGTGTGAACACGTGCATTATCCTGAAGGTGAAGTATTTACTTCTTTTTTAAATGGGTCCTTTTGTATTGCATTGTAACGGGCAATTGATCTGAAAGAATGCATAATATTCGCCAATTATCATTCTACTTTTCTAAAGATAATCAATAAGAAAAATTCCATTGTATCTTAATCTTGAAATCCTAATAATATCAAGGTAATTTTGATGGAGCCTGGTGTTGATTCACTTAATCACTGAAAGTTGATATATAACCCCTTGCCACATTAATTTTCGAATTCTGTATACGTATTTCGACAACTAAATTGTCATCAGCAGATAATCAAAAAGTATCGCACTTGGTAAACTACGGCGAAAAATACCCGTACGAAAACAAACTCCGTACGCGATCCGTACCGCTGAAAACCAAAATGTACACTGTATATTCGTTTCACAAGATTTTTAAAAATTCTTTTACTTAAATTAGGATGAAAGACATTAAAAAAGGGACACGGACATGACCGATAAGTACGAGGGAGCGTTTTTATATTCGCGGAATGAGCGGGTTGTAGAGGGGTGAGTAGGCGCATTGGGGGCGTGGCCTGTGCAGCGACTCATGATTAGTATAAATACGAAGTTTCATTGTTATTAGACAGTTAGTCTTTGAGCTATCGTCAACCAAGTAACATAATCAGGAGTGAAAAGTGAAATATGGAAAAAATCGAATATCGTGCCGTTATAAAGTTCCTTACCAGGCAAGGAAAATCAGTCGCGACCAGAATGAATGAGATGTCATTGGTTTACGCCGACTCTTGTCCAGGAAAAACCATGGTGTACAAGTGGCATAGTTTATTTAAACAAGGAAGGGAATCCCTTGAAGACGACCCGAGGCCGGGCAGGAGCATTGAGGTGACCACGCCAGCACTTATCCAAAAAGTTGAACAAATTGTACTCGAAGATGCTCGACTAAAGAAGAAACAACTCGCAGAAATGGTTGGAGTATCCGATACAACAATTTTTAAAATCCTACACGATCATCTCGGCATGTCTAAGGTCAGCGCAAGATGGGTGCCGAGAATGCTCACGCCGCCGCAAAAACAACAGCGCGTAGAGTGTTCGCGTGCATTTTTGGACCTCTGTAATGAAGACAAGGATGGTGTATTGAGTGGAATTGTTACTGGAGACGAAACTTGGGTTCATCATTATGAACCTGAGTCCAAACAAGACTCCATGCAGTGGCATAAAAAGGGCACAGCACCTCCCAAGAAATTTAAAGTGTCACAATCAGCTGGGAAACTCATGGCAACGGTATTTTGGGACTCGGAAGGAATATTGTTGATTGATTATAAAGATAAAGGTGTTTCTATAACCGGAGAATATTACGCTTCAATATTAGAGCGACTAAAAGAAGCCATTAAAGAGAAAAGACGGGGAAAATTGACAAAAGGTGTTCTGCTTTTGCACGACAACGCGCCCGTCCACAAGAGCCGCGTTGCGTTAGCTGCCCTGCATAAGGTGGGCTTCGAAATTGTGAATCACCCACCCTACAGCCCAGACCTGGCCCCGAGTGATTATTACCTGTTTCCGAAAATGAAAAAAGAGCTGCGGGGTAAAAAATTTACTGCCGATGATGAAGTCAAGGAGGCAGTTTCGGCGTATTTTGCAGATAAAGAGAAATCATTTTTTTGTGAGGGTATAAATAAATTAATTGGAAGATGTGAAAAATGTATCCGTCTTGCAGGTGAATATATTGAAAAAGAAAAATAATTTGGTTTTTTTATTTCCACCCCTTGTCCCCCATTCCGCGAATATAAAAACGCTCCCTCGTACCTACATGTGATTTATTACACTATCCCTTTTCTGTAAATTTTGGAAAAACTTTACTATTTTTACAGCGTTTCAAGAAATTAATGTCTTGCACTTAATAAATTAATTAACTTTACTGTATATCTTGTGAAATGTGTTGTACTCCTTTGACCGGGAAGTCATCTTGAAAGTAATTTTGATGGAGCCTGTGGTTGATTCACTTAATCACTGAAGGTTGATATATAACCCCTTGCCACATTAATTTTCGAATTCCGTATACGTATTTCGACAACTAAATTGTCATCATCAGCAGATAATCAAAAAGTGTCGCACCTGGTAAACTTTGGTAAAACAATTTTTAAAAATTTAGTGAAACGAATATACAGTGTTCATTTTGGTTCTCAACGGTACGGATCCGTACGGAGTTTGTTTTCGTACGGATATTTTTCGCCGTAGTTTACCAGGTACGACACTTTTTGATTATCTGCTGATGATGACAACTTAGTTGTCGAAATGCGTATACAGAATTCGAAAATTAATGTGGCAAGGGGTTATATATCAACCTTCAGTGATTAATAATATCAAGTAGAAACGTTTAAACTAACTCACTTCAGTTTACGTAACTTACAAAAACAAAAGTGGTATCACTGTTTAATAAAATTTTCAAATTAACAAGAAAGAATATTGGAAAATTAAGTAATCATTTTAAGTGGCACCTAGAGAATACATAGATGATTAAATTATATTGTAATACAGTAAAAGTATCGTCCAAATATAGCAAACGCAATATTTGTGTTTTTTCCATTTCACTTTTCTATTATCTGTCTCAATGTTTCCATGTGACCTGTCAAGTTTGATTTAGTCATATACTTAGAAGATACAAATAAACATTCCACGTACAGAGCGCGCTGCCACAGCAATCAGTTTTTCGATGCTGGTAGTACGGCTAAGGGGAAACGTGTTCGCCAACTAAGATGAAAGGCATTTCTTCGGAGTGGTTTCTTTTCTCATTTTCGTTGTTTTCTTTTATAGTTTATAAGACGTGTCGTAATATACAAGAGTAACGTGCCTTTTACATAAAAAGAACACTACAGCGTTATTATGATTAACTGGGGTTTTTATATGTCCTTATTTTCACCTTATTTTTCGAAATGTAAAGATAATTCAAAATTACGTAGGTGGATAATGTAAATTTGTTTTTTTCATACTGTTTGGTGATACAATAAATATGCAATATTTACTAGATTATCTATTGGGTTGGCAACTAAGTACTTTCGGTTTTGTAGTATAAAATAAAACACTTTTTTTTTAAACAAAGAATAGTTTTTAATCAATTACATATTTTCCATTTTACTCAATAACCTTTTGCCATCTTTCTTTCAGCTGCATGATTCCGCGCTCATAAAATTTCTGGTCCTTATCAGCAAAAAACTGAACCAGGTGCGAGTGAAGGTCATCGTCATTTGTGAAAGTTTTACCATTCACAGAATTCTGCAAAGTTCGAAATAAATGGTAATCAGATGGTGCTAGATCAGGGCTGTATGGGCGATGTGGCATCACTTCCCAGCCAAGCTCCAATAGTTTCCCACGAATTGCCAAAGATGTGTGAGGCCTTGCATTATCTTGGTGGAAAACTACACCTTTCCGATTTGACAATTCTGGCCGTTTTTCTTTGATTGCTTCATCCAATTTTATTAATTGTTGACAGTAAACATCAGAATTGATCGTTTGGTTCCTTGGAAGCAGCTCAAAAAACACAACACCTTTGTAATCCCACCAAACTGACAGCATGATTTTTTTGGATGCAATTCAGCTTTCGATGTGGTTTGAGCTGGTTTATCGTGTTTGCTCCATGATCGTTTTCGAACTATGTTACTGTACAGGACGCATTTTTCATCACCAGTGATGATTCTTTTTAAGAAAGGGTCGGTTTCATTTCGTCTAAGGTGCATATCGCAAAAGTTGATTCTTTGTGTTAAATGAATTTCTTTCAATTCGTGAGGTACCCAAATATCAAGCTTCTTAACTAGCCTAAGACATTTTAAATGTTTTTCAATTGTTGTGTGCGATACATGTAGCCTCTCCGCAACCTCTCGAACAGTTATATGACGATCCTCTTCAATTATGACTTTGATTTGGTCATCATCAACTTCAGTAGGCCGACCAGAACGTTGCTCATCTTTGAGGGAAAAATCTCCAGAACGGAATTTTTTATACCAATTCTGACACGTGCGCTCTGTTAAGCAATTAGCACCATAAACCTCACATATCTTTTTGTGAGCCGCAGCAGCTTTCTTTCCTTTACGGAAATAAAATAGTAAAATATGTCGAAAATGTTCGTTTCTGCACTCCATTTAAAAATAACCCACAACTAACAGCTTTAATAAAAATCACGCACTACTTGCTTCTGAAGTTACGTCAATGTGACTAGTATCACGCGACAAACGGTAAAGTACAGCACTAACATACGTTATACAAAAAATAAAGCAACGCTCTCTATCAGTAAAAACCGAAAGTACTTAGTTGCCAACCCAATATGTTCTGAAACGTACGTTAATTGGTCGCAAATTTTTTACTCTCACCCTTATGACTTAAACTCCGCATTGCGAATAGTTAAGTCAGTTAAACCGTAGACTGTTTTCACTTAAAAAAACGCATTTGCTCACCAGTCGCATTGTTCAGAAAAAACTAGACGAGTTATGATTACAAGTTGTTCCCAGCTACTATATTCACTGGATTTACCTGCTTCAGACTTATTTCCAAAACTCAAGTTTTCCTCGCCGAAAGAAAATTCAAGATAGACGAGAAAGTTATAGCAGGAGTAGAGCAGTATTTTTGTTGTTAATGATTATAAAACTGTTATAATGGCACTCCAAAACAACTATATTAATGATGAAGGCGAATTATTGCAAAATATCCTAGGGTCCCATTTTAAGTCTCAACTTCAGTTAAATCAGGGTGTTTAAAAAGTATCACTGTATTTAAAAGTACACAATCTGTAAAACATATGTTTCAAGTTTGAAGACGCCACGTTGTTTAGTATTTGTTTGGCAGTCATCAATAGTGAAAGTTTTCAGTGAATTTGTAAAAATGAAGAAAATTGGTCATCGTTGCATGATGCAATACTTTCATTTGAAAGGCATCAGCTCAACCGATACAAAAACAGAATTGGATTCTACTCTGGGTGAGTCTGCTTCTTCATTTACAATAGTGGAATATTGGGTAGCAGAGTTTAAACAAGGCCGTACGAGCTGCCAAAACGAGCATTGCAGTGGTCGACCAAATGAGGTGACGACTCAAGAAATGGTGAAGAAAATCCACGAAGCGGTACTGGATGATCGTCGATAGAAAGTGCACGAGCTAGCAGAGATAATAGGTATTTCAAAAAGTGCGGTACATCGAATATTATCTGAAAATTTAGACATGAGAAAGCTGTGTGCAAGATGGGTGCCGCGTTTACTCACATTCGAGCAAAAACAGTGTTGTGGAGATGTTTCAATTGAGTATTTAGCAAAATTTCACAGTAACAAAGAAGAATTTTTGAGCTGTTTCATAACCATGGATGAAACATGGGTCCATCACTTCACAAAAGAACAGTCAAAACAATGGATTCGAAAGGGAGAACCGGCTCCAAAGAAGGTGAAGACCGTTTCATCTGTAGGCAAGGGCATGTCATCAGTTTTCTAGAATGCGCGTGGAATAATTTTCATTGACTATCTTGAAAAAGGAAAACTATCAACGGCGAGTATTATGCGAACTTATTGCAAGAAGAAACTGTTGTTTTACCAAGACAATGTACCAGCTCACAAATCCGTTATTGCAATGGCCAAAATTAATGACTTAAAGTTTGAATTGCTACCCCATGCGCCCTATTCGCCAGATTTAGCCCCCTCGGATTATTTTCTGTTGTCAAACTTGAAAAATGGCTCAGTGGTCAAAGATTTTCCAACGATGAAGAAGTGATGTCGGTAGGTGATGGCTATTTTGAGGAGCAAGACAGTTCTTATTATAAAATGGGTATCAAACTTATTGAACATCGCTGGGAAAAGTGTATAGAGCTGAAATATACTTCTTTTCAAAATTTTTTTGTTTTCTTTGTTGGGTCGGGTACTTCTGGGGTCACCCTTGTATATCCAGTCAGAATCTAAAAATCATCTAATATAAGCTACATATATATATATATATATATATATATATATATATATATATATATATATATATATATATATAAGTCACATAATATATTTGAGGACCATTACGAATTCGTAATTATCATTTGATTACCCGTCGAAGTTAAGTTCGTTATCAGTATGCAGTCCCACATTCTGGTACAAACCAAACTTCCTGAAGCGTCCATAAGACACAGGTACATATTAATATGTACAAATTTTGGAATTGTAACAACTTTTTTCGAGTGATATTTACTGTGAGGAATAGATTCCAAGAATAATGTTGGATACTTGTAATAAACTACTTGTCTTGAATCCGCTCATTGGATCATATAAAAGCATGTCATCTAACAGATTGTACTATTTATTTACGTACGCGAGTTACGATTATTAAAGACAAAAAGAAACAAAATTAAAGACATAAACTTATTTGTTTCATTTAATTCTTTAGTATCCCTGAAACATGAAAAAATCATCAAGGTACAGCCATAGATAACATCCAGTAAAATAATGGCATTTCTGTTCTCGTTATTTAAGCTGGAGGTAGACGATAGAATTTAACGACGCACAGCATATTTTATTCATAAAAGTACACATCAATTAACTTACACAACGGAATTAAAAAATTCATCCCCCCTTTCTATAAAACGAGAATTATACTGTGTGGTATGTTTATATTAACAACTCACTAGAAAGAACGTCAAGTCGGGCTTGAAACTCCCGCGAGATTAATGAAGAAAGATGACTTTTGATGGGGTAAATGTATACCTTGAAATACACCGTTTATTGTGTTAATTTATTATAACTTATTATGCGAGAGGAGTAATGAAGGCACGGCGATGAAGTGGCAGATGTATAAAGCAGGGGTTCCACAGCTTTCTTTAACATCTCCGAAAAGACGGAGGTTTAATACAAAAATTATGGGGTAGTGGGTTGTTTTATTCCTTTTCTGTCGAGTTAATAACATGCTGTTTTTCTTCTTTTTTTAAGTTTGCAAAGCAAAATCTTATGTGTTTATATTATAATATTCTTCGTGCTCAAATAAGATGTTTAAATGTTTGATTTCCTAATTATTTTCGTTCATATATATAATCTAATATTTTATCCAAAGATTTATGTTGAAAAACATAAAAGAAACGTCTTAAAATTAAATTATTTGACTTGAAGCAAATATTTTTAAGATTCCTGTTCACTTTATTGAAATATTTAACGATCATTAAGACATCGAATAATATGCGAACAACGAGTAACTATTAGAACTATGCATTTCCTAAGTAAAAGTTGACAAACGATATCGTTTCTTAGTTTCAAAGTTACCGCGTTTTTCTCGCTAGTTAAATTTAATTTTGATCACATTAATCTCGATATTAACTTTTCTTTTGTTATTACTAATATTTTAATTGGATGACCACAACACCAGTACTCAGAAAACCATCCAGCGATATATGTGGGAGACTTTCAGAGCCATAATTCACAATTGAGAAACCACACAAATGACTAAGACGGCATTAAATTGGCTGAGTTGGCTGATGTGCAAAATTTGTATCTAATATTTTACCCAAAAAAACGCCAATATATTCAGATCTGCCAGATGGAATTTCGAGACGAACACAGATTTGCATTTTGCCTTTAAATATCAAAATGGAACACCTCTTCCCGTCAGCCGTCAAGTGCTAAACAACATCTTGTCAGTACCGACCAGTTCTCTTAGAAATTGGAATATAAATCTCAATCTCCGCTCCCAAGGTGGAACTTTGCAAAAGCTGACCAGATGAAATTCTCTACGGAAATGGACAGAAACATCAAGTGGATACCACCTGTTATACAGAATTACGGAAGATTTGCGAAAATGGTAATAGCTACTGCTAAGGAATATATACCATCGGAAGTGAGAAAATTTCTGAAGATTCCTGGCTGGAACGGGATAAGTAAATTGCTCCACAACGACTTTTTGGAGAATGGACGAACTGATGTGGCTGTGAACTCCTAAATGAAACGATAAGAGAACTTTATAAACCTTCAGATTGTGGTGCATAATTCTCAACGTAGTCATCTTAAAAGGACCAAGCTCATGTGAATAACGTGGTATAGGGGGAAACGTTTATTAGAAAACCATAACCAGTGATTCTCACGTAAATAAATAATAAATACATTGATATGCAATTAAATCGGTAATATTTTAAAGAAAGAATTAAACAATAAAGAACAATAACCAAAAACCAACTATGTTAGTCTGTTTGAGCTGTTTCAAAAGAAAGAAAGGAAAATTGTATTTTAACGGTCTCGAAAGCGTATTTACGTCAACGACAATAAATTTATCAAATTATCTTTTCTTCGGTCAGAACAAAAGAAACTTTTTGTTTTGCACTCTGTCATCTACTTCGCGTGAGAAACGAACGAGAAATACAAGAAATGTTATCCTCCAGAGAGAGGCAACGATAGGGCAAAAAGTATCAATTTTAATTAACAAATCGTCGCTGTTCACGACGTTTTCTGAATACTAGTTTCCTCAGGACCTTGTAAGCGTACACACATATACAGCTATTTAGATACGGCCGTGAAAATGAATCAGACAATAGAGGATAATATCATTCTATTTTGCTATATCTTAACAGTTCTGTATTGTCGTCGGTTTGTTGAGAAACTTTTATTCAAGAATCAACTTTCGTTTACAATTTAACACTGAACAATAAATTTTAAGGTTCACCATTGTTATAAAAACATACTAACTTTGATAAAGAACCTACAGTACCTGTCAATTGAATTAGTGTCACACAATAATAATGATAATTAATGTAAATGCTGAAGCTGGAAGCTAATAGTTTGAAGACAAACCTGTGCCTTTATGAAATTGAATTTAGGACGCGTTGCAATATAACTGAAGCAATTAGTTATGTTGTGGTGTTATTTAATTTATTATTGCTGGCTCACTGGTGGAAGACATTCAAAACCAGCAACTAAAGAAGTCAAGGAATTCATACCTCACCTTACAGGCCATTAAATTAGTACATTTCGCCTGAATCACCCATCTGGAAAACGTTCGTTCAACTACGCTCTAGTAATTCTTGCATTATGGGCAGGTGCGCGATTGTATATATAATACATATTGGCTCCGATACACTAATGGAACATCATCCAACACTTTCTCCAACACATTTACGTTTTTATGAGAATTTAATCTATTCGGAAGAAATATTGGTTCTACAATTAGAAGGTTTAAGATAAAACTTTCTTTGCTGCTCAAATTCTCGAGTATTTTTGGGATTTTCATTCGCCCAAAAATGGAAATTGTTTCTGTTGGAGACACATTCTATAGTGAATATACATTCGCCACTCCATAAAATAAGAGATAAAATGTTTGGATCTTCTTGAATTTTGTTTAAAATTGCGTTTCCAAACATTATTTTATTCGAATTTAATCTATTCGGAAGAAATGTTGGTTCTACAATTAGAAGATTTAAGAAAAAACTCTCTTTGCTGCCCAAATTCTCGATTATTTTTGGGATTTTCATCCGGTCAAGAATGGAAATTGTTACTGTTGGAGACACCTTCTGTTGTGAAGATGCATTCGCCGCTCCATAAAATAAGAGATAAAATGTTTGTATCTTCTTGAATTTTGTTTAAAATTGTGTTTCCAAACATTATTCTTTACAAATTATCATTTTCATATAATGGTTGCACATTTGTAGTATAAAATGATCTTAAAAGGCTTTCCTTAAGCATTGAAAGAACTGTTGCCTTACTGGGAATATTCATTTCCCGGGCTTTTTGTCTGGTGCTGCCAGTAAGACAATATCCAAAATTCTTCCCTCAACTTGGATCTTTGGCCGATCTCTTGGTCTACATGCATTGCATCGACTTGGAACAAATATGCCTGTTTATTGCATATTGCGTATTTATGTTCTGCCAAGTGCATATTTCCATTGCAGAACCCAAATACCGTATACGTATCAGTATTTGTTGAAGGTGTACATTATGAATTGCTTGAGATATCATAAAAATAAGGAAAGCAATGGTTGCGAAAATAATTTTGAAGTTTTTAAATAACAGACATTATTCTGGAGCAAGTTGAATTTGATGGCGCCTGTGGTTGATTAACTTAATCACTAAGGTTGATATATAACCCCTTTCCACATTAACTTTTGTAATTCTGTATACGCATTTCAACAACGAAGTTGTCATCATCAGCAGATAACCGCACAGTGTCGCACCTGGTAAACCACGGCGAAAAATACCTGTACGAAAACACACTCCGTACGCGGTACACACCGTTGAGAACCTAGACGTACACTAAATGTTCGTTTCACAAGATTTTTAAAAATTGTTTTACTTAAACTAAGATGAATGACATTGGAAAAGAAGGGGAACACGGACACGACCGATAAGTACCTGCATGTGATTTATTACTGTGTTTCTCTTCTTCGGACATTAAGCAGACCGTAAAGGGTCGTCTGCAATGGTCCATTGTCACTATTCACCACATGGCTTTTATTCTTTAAGATGTGCATGCTTTCATACGTGTCTAATTCACGATAATTATACACGATATTCACGATAATTATACACGTTCTTTATCAAAATATTAAATAGTATTTTCAAAGAGCGCGGTTTTCAAGTTTGTTTTCGCTCCAATAATTCAATTAACACCCTTTTAGGAAATGCAAAATACAAAATCGAAGATAATAAAAAGTCGGGAATCTACCGAATTGAATGTTTAGATTGCAATGAACAATACATCGGCCAAACTAAACGATCGATCGAAACCCGGTATAAAGAACACCTTGGGCACATAAAATTCAACCGACCAGAAAAATCAGGTATAGCAAGACACGTGTTAGAAAATAACCACAGTGTTAACATGGATTGTTTACATTTGATAAAGAACGTGTATAATTATCGTGAATTAGACACGTATGAAAGCATGCACATCTTAAAGAATAAAAGCCATGTGGTGAATAGTGACAATGGACCAATGCAGACGAACCTTTACGGTCTGCTTAATGTCCGAAGAAGAGAAACACAGTAATAAATCACATGCAGGTACTTATCGGTCGTGTCCGTGTTCCCCTTTTTTTTCCAATGTCATTCATCATAGTTTAAGTAAAACAATTTTTAAAAATCTTGTAAAACGAACATTTAGTGTAAGTTTCGGTTCTCAACGGTGTGTACCGCGTACGGAGTGTGTTTTCGTACAGGTATTTTTCGCCGTGGTTTTCCAGGTGGGACACTTTGCGGTTATCTGCTGATGATGACAACTTGGTTGTCGAAATGCGTATACAGAATTACAAAAGTTAATGTGGAAAGGGGTTATATATCAACCTTAGTGATTAAATTCTGGAGCAAGGTTATCATATATACTTTAAAGTAAAAAATCAGTTACAGTAATGCTTAATGATGCAAAATATTGGCATATTGGCATAAACCGATTACTTACGCTGTGAATATTAATGGTCTCGTGTTATTATTATTTCCCTAGTTTTGTTTGAAAATATGTATTCTCCATACTTCAGCTATGTGTAATAAATCCAGTCAATAACGCCAAATAATTTATTTTTATATATCCTAATACACACTTGAACTACAGCTTTATGTTTCAGTCATAGTACTGGAATAAGAAAAAAACTAAAGGCAAATGGTGCGAAGAGATAAATCGTAACCGAATCACGTCCTAACTAATAATATTATCGCGTGACATCTACGCCCTTTATTGTATAAAGGACATGAATAGTAATAAGAGCGATGGTGAATCGCGTCCGCCGCCTTTACTAGTGGGTCCCCGCGACAGGATTATGCACTACTACAGTCACATCGCCATCGTATCGTGACGTTTCTATTGTTTTATTTTTATGAGTGGGGTTAAAGTTAATATCGCCGTAGTTTTCGCGCGGTCTTCCTTTCTACTCTATTTATGCTAATCTCCTCGGGTATTCCCCGTGAATTATGCGCGGTTTTAAACGTGCTCAAGTTGATTCGGGGCCAAGCTAAAGGTCTGACTGGTATATAGTACATATATCCGTGCAAGTATCCGTAAAGTTAATTTTTGATAGCGGAAACTTTTTAAAATACTGTTTTTGGGAAAAAAGCACCCTTGCAATATTAGCGGATGGAAAGGGTGCTGTAAAACTTTTAAAATTCGCTTTATATAAATGCTTTTCTACATTAACATTTCAAGTTACTTAAGAAGAATATATGTATGCATAAAAATATAAGGCAAAACACTTTATATTTCAATTTATAATTAATAATACAAGAACAAATGAAAAACTATTATTTGGACGCTATGTATATGTTTAAAAAAGAGGAAGCGATATCTAAAAAAGAATTAGTAACTATCTGGTACGTAGACTTCCGCGGTCGTGGTCCATACTATCTGCTTCTGGGCTTCCGGGCTGGAACCGCGTCACTGGTATAACTGCGGACGTTTAGTACCCACTCGTATGGGACATCTTCAGGGCTCAACTAATGTTACTGTTTGTCGCACTGAAACTTCAGTGGTTATGAAATGGCGCAAAAATTCTGCTTTGTTACTGTGAAATTCACTGAAAACGTTCAATATTGATGGCTGCCAAACAAATACAAAATAACGTGGCGTCTTCAAACTTGAGACATATGCTTTATGGACTGTGTACTTTTTAAATACAGTGATATTTTTCTAACAACTACCGCCATCTCTAGGTCAGACTGGGTACTTAAGGGACCACCCTCGTATATATAACATTCAGACCAAGAATAGATACTCACATACACATACTCAAGTACAGCACATTCTAATGCTTGCATATTTTACTGCACAGTTTCTTTACCTAAGTAATTTACTACATTTACAATCGCTTATAAATATTTTGCTTTAACCTATTGCTCTGACTTATTAATTATTTTATATATTAGGTGCGTAACTAAGTTCTCGCTGTTTTTCAAGAGGTGGCTCCAGTAGTAAGTGCTAGTCGATTGTGACATAACCAAAACGTCATGAACCAAGCTTAGACATATGGTAAACAAACCGCTTTGACACATTAGTGATTTTGTTTTTGCGTCATATACTTTTGGTTGTGTGAAAATGTCTGATTTTGTGCGAAATAATCGTCATTTGCGGGAAGTGTCGCTTTTCTTCTTTCATTCGAAGAAAACGCCAGCTGAAGCGCATCGAGAACTCCAAAAAGTTTACGGAGATGCTGCTCTAAGTGAAACAACGTGCCGTGATTGGTTCCGTCGTTTCAAAGACGGTGATTTCGATGTTGACGACCGTTCGCGTGAAGGAAGACCAAAAACCTTCGAAAACGCTAAATTGGAGGCATTACTCGATGAGGATCCGTGCCAAACGCAAAAAGAGCTTGCTTCAGCATTAGGAGTTACCCGCCAAGCCATTTCCCAGCGATTGCATATTTCCGCTGGTAATTCTTTTTTCAGCTTGATACACGTCCTGAACTTTTGATGCCTATTACAAACTATTATTAATTATTAACTCCTTTTTATTATTATCCTAACGCAGTAAAGCTCGGAACTCAATCGTTTCCAATTTCAATTCTTACTTACATACTTTTTAATTAACCAACATTCACAGCCCCACCAACGCCCAGTTAATAATTTTGACCCTTGGGAAATGAGGATTTATAATATCTACACGTGTAAAGTAACTTTACAAAATGTACATTTTATATCGTCATCATGTTAATTATTTATGCAAAGTATTGGATTTGTTTTCTTAATAATATTATAAATACGTTTTGGGCATAAAATCAGAACTCTATTACTATTAGATATTTCGGAAAAAGTTAATATCGTAATAATTTCTTTTTACAAAGACAAGAATTGAAAGCAGTTTCAAAGAATGCTAAACGAGTTTTTAAAACTTCATAGACCTATCGATTAATGTTCTTAGTGAAAAGTTCATCCCAGCTTATGCTTTTCAGCGCACTATTAATCATAGAAGTTGACTGTTGAAAACTTGGTCTTCACTTGCGAACAAAGAAAAAAACAGAGTTAAAGAAAAACAAATTTTTTAACTGGAAGGGGTGGTTCCCGGTTCTTTCTCTCTCGCCGGAAGAGTTGCTTCTTTCTTCGACGCGAACTCTTCAATACATTTTCTGTCACTGTTCAATTCATGCAGCTGGCGCACTTTCGAGAGGCGATAATGTGAAAAATGGTATTCACAAGTGGTATAATGTGATAACGGGGGTTTCATTAAATTAAGTTTATGAATTTTTTAAGCGCCTCTTTTTCTTTGGAAAAGACGAGGAGGCGTTGATGATGAAATTAGAGTTTGAACGATCGATGAACTCGATTTAGTAAATATGTAAACGTCGATTGACACTGATAAAATATTATTTCCCTTCTTTTCTTATATAAAAACAAGATGATTCAAAAGAAAAATGTTTTATTAAAAACGCCAGTTTTTATTATTTTATTGTTTCATTGATTTAATAGTTATTGTTAATTGTTTTCTCAATTTATACATTTGAAATTCCCAAATATATTTGTATTTATATCTAGTACACTAGCTATGGCGTTTCGTTAGTCATTATGGGGTTGCGTTCAACTTTTTATAAAGTAACTAACTTAACTAATGTGGTCCTTACTTGATGAAAATCCATAATAAAATTACATACAAAAGCACATTTGTAGTACTAACAATTGTTTCACTACTACTATGGATTCTTCAGTCTAAGAGGTATCGAACAAGAATGCAACATATTCTGGTTAGTCAAACTAATTTAAGGATAGGATTGATTTATAATTATACGGAAACAAGTTTAAAAGTAGAGAATTAGTCAAATCTTCTTGACTATTTCATTAATTGTTACATTTTAATGTCTGTTTCTCTCTATTGTTTCAAGTAATGATAATTTTATGCCTTTATTTTCTGAATGTAAAATGGTTAGATCTGAATTAAGGGAGTGATTACAAGTATTTAAATGTGGCGTAGTTGGAATCCTTTTGTTATAACTATTACTTCTTTTGTGTCCTAATATTCTTCTTCATAGATCTTCCAGTTTGTCCGATATATATCTTAAAGCAATCACCTCGAGCAAGCTTATAGGCTCCCGATTTGCTGGATTTACTTATTCTATCTTTGTTGTTTTTAATTAATTTTCCTATTGAACAGTTAGTTAATTCTATGAGCAATATCTAAATCGTGTGACTTAAGTAACTCACTTACTTGTTTAGATTGTGGGCCTGTATAACAACAAATAATATTTGTTTGATTTCTTGGGTAGTCGGATATACCATTCCTAAGGCCTTTTTTATGTTGTTTAGTAAATAATCTGATTCAATTTGATAACTTACTTCGTCAAAACGCGATAAACTTCAAAAAGCCCTACGAATGATACATCCGACAACTCAAAAACCAAACAAATATAATTTGTTAAGTTATACTGGCTCAAAATCTAAACAAATAAGAAAATTACTAAAGAAACATGATTTGGATATTGCTTTTAGAACTAACAATATCCTAGGAAAATTAATTAAAAACAACAAAACAAAATAAATATATCCTGCAAATCAGAAGTCCCTAAGCCTGCTTGTAGTAAGTGCTCGAAGATATACAGCGTGTTTCAAAGAGAATATACCAATTACAAAGTATATTGTAACTATTGATTGTTGCGCCTCGGCTCGGCTATTGGCGAAACAAATACATAGTATAGTTTATTTAATAGCCGCTAGATGTCAGTTGTCTTCCGTTTTTCTTGGTAACCGTCATATATTTAAAATGGCTACTCCGCAGCAGAAATCATTTTGTGTTCTCGAGTTTGCGAAGTGCAGTTCCGTGATTACAGTGCAAAGACGTTTCAGGTTGAGCTACCAAATTGATCCTCCGAACGGGTGGAACATTCGCAGATGGTATCGACAGTTTTTAGATACCGGATGTGTATGTAAAGGAAAGAGACCTGACCGCTCTCGTGTTTGAAGAAAATGTTATACGAATTCAAACTGCTTTCCAATGTAATCCTTCAAAATCAACTCGTCATGACAGTCGGGATTTACAACTGCCTACAACAACAAGTTGGCGTGTTTTGAGACGTTGGTTGGTTATGAAGCCGTACAAGCTACAGTTGTTACAAGCTCTGCGTCCTGATGACAAACGGAAAGGTGTGGCATTTTGTAACGGGATTCATGATGATATTGACAATGATAACACTTTCGCACAACGCATCGTGTTTAGTGATGAAGCGACTTTCCGTGTTAGTAGTCTGGTAAACAAACACAATGTTCGAATTTGGGGTCTACAGAACCCACTTGCAGCCATTGAACATGTCCGAGATTCGCCTAAAATCAATGTGTTTTGTGCGATATCCCCATCATCTGTTTATGGCCCATTCTTCTTTGATGGAAACACGGCTAACGGTCAGCAGTATCTCGCTATGTTACAAAACTGTTGTTTCTGAGACTGCACGAAGGCAACTTCTTTTTTCAATAAGACGAGCACCCCCTCACTGGAGTCGCCAAGTGCGTGAATATCTGAATGAAGCTCTACCGAACCGTTGGATTGGTCGTCAGGGAGCTGGCGACTTAGCATATCTCAGCTGGGCTCCACCGTTACAAGATTTGACACCCTGTGACTTCTTCCTGTGGGGTTTCGTTAAAGACAACGTTTATGTACCACCACTCCCACAGAACCTGGAAGAGTTGAAGAACCGGATCCGTACTGCCATAACATCAGTGACGAAGGACATGCTTGCTCAAGTATGGGAGGAATTTGAGTATCGATGTGATATTGTTCGTGTCGCTGATGGAGGACATATTGAACTTCTGTAATCTGAACTTGAGAGGTTCGTAAATATGTGTGTAAAGTTTCATATTCGTATGTCTTAAAGTTTAATAAATATATGCATTCGAAATACGTATATTCTTTTTGAAACAACCTGTATAATGGAGAGAATATCTATGGAGATCTATGGAGAGAATATCAGAACATAAAAGAAATTTTAACTATAATAAAAATCACTATTTCGTACATTTCAATACTAGTGATCATTTTTTAATTTAGATTTCGCCATTTTCTATTCAGAAAATAATGTCATAAAATTATCATTACTTGAAGCAACGGTTATAAGCATACATAAAAAATGTAATAATTTATAAAATAATCAATTAGATTTGAATAATTATCCACTTTTAAACTTGTTCTCGTGTAAATGCATATCACTTCCACACCTTAATTAATTTGGCTGACATGAATATATTCCGGTCTTTTCAGATACTTCTTAATCTAAAGAAACAACAGAGTTGGTAAAGCAATTGCTATTATTTTCAAAATAAAAAAAATTGTGAATGTTACACGAGCGTGTTCTCGTATTTAATTGTTTATGAAGAATAGTAAAATGGTTTTCAAAATACTTATGCATGTATATGACTTACGATAACGTTTGCAATGAATATCTAATTAAAGAATGATAAGTAGATATATTAAACAAGGCATGTGGATGTATTCACCCATATTAATTTACAATAAATTACCCGTCTTGAACAAACAAATAAATTTGATTTGGTGTGACTCTCTTCATTAAATAGAGGTATGAATTGCAAATATTTATATGTCGTCGGATTAATGTTTGCGTTTACTTCGCACTGAATTCTTCTGGCGTTTACGTCTCTGGCTATATACAAGTCTACAAAGGAAGGCCATCAGTGGCGGCTGGTCAGGTGAGGCAGGTGAGGCAGTGCCTCACCATCTAAATCTTGGAATTATAACAAGAATAATATGTATACTTTTAAAATTCTTTATAAATTAATTATCATCTTTTATTCAGAATTTATCTTATAAACAATAAGAAAATAGTTTTAAATAAACCGGCATTACAAGCAAAGTACAAATTTATCATTTCATTTTAATTCCGTGCGAATGTACGAGCGCGTATACTTGCCCCGACCAACTTCATGCTTGATCTATGTATATCCCTACTAAACACGAATATTTGAGGCCCGGCCACTCATTGCCTCTCATTGAAAATTTATAACGCACTACAGCAGTCAAAAAATTCTCAATTTCTATGGAAATTACAGTAAAGTATTAGCTACATATTTAAGATAACAAAGAAGAAAAAATATTCAAAAAGTTAATAGATTTTTCTAACTTTATTGTGAGATTTTTGAATTTTTTAATAATATAGAAAGCATTATTAATAGGATAAATTAAGTATTTATTTAATGATATAAAGATGTCTAAAGGTTTACATTCTTCTTGTACAGTTTCTCAATATTTCCTCCACGCAAATAATATGTTTTAAGTTTTAACAGGAGTATTTTTATTGTTTCAAGTAGATATTATTTAGATATCAATCTGAAGCCAATTTAAACTGAGCCTCTCATCGAATCACAATCGCCGAACTACCGAATATACTCGAGGCTGACATTCTCGGCCCGAATCGCAAATAACAGCAGTTAAAGTTGGGGGAATAACAAAGTTAGATTAAATATTTTAATATTTGTTTAGTGATATTTTCAGTGATTTAAAAATTGTGAATATGGATTTAGAAAATGTAAGAAATACACAAGACATTGTAGATTTTTTAATAAGAAATACGTTCGTTGTTCTATCGGTAGAAGATCAATTATATGTCAAAAACCTTCCAAGACCAAACCCTGATTTATCAAAATGTCTTACAATACACGGTAAGTCTAACAGAAATTTCAATAATTCGTGGTATAACAAATGTAATTGGTTATGTGGTAGTATAAAAAGAAACAGATTATTTTGTTGGGCATGTATAATTTTTTCCACAAATACAGATAGTATTTGGAGTAAAACGGGTTATTTTGATCTTAAAAACTTGTCGCGATCAGTAGAAAAACATACTAAATCCAAACATCACATTTTAGCTACTTGTAAATTACATATGTTCGGAAAATATAATATCGCGGATGCGATAGATAATGTGAGGCGCAATCAAATGGAGAATTACAATAAAGAAGTTAGCCAAAATCGAGATATATTAAAGCGTTTAATTGATATTACTATATTTCTTTGTACACAGGAATTATCTTTCAGAGGACATAATGAAACAAATACTTCTGCAAACAGGGGAAATTTTAAAGAACTTGTTTTATTAACGGCAAAACATTATACCATTTTACAAAAATTCTTAGATGATAGCTCTGTATTTTTTGGCACATCGAAAACAATTCAAAACGAATTAATAGAATCAATTAATTTTATTGTAAAGAAAAAAATAGATTGTGAAATTTTTAATTCAGAATATTTTTCATGGCAAATAGACGAAACAACAGATATAACATGTAATTCGCAATTGTCTATTATTGTAAGATACACGATCGAGGGTAATATTGTTGAAAGGTTTTTAGGATTCTTTGATGTAAGTTCAGGTCGCACCTCTGATGATTTATTTAAATTGTTAACTAATATTTTTGAAAAATTTCAGTTTAATAGTAAACTAATTGCTCAAACGTATGACGGAGCGGCAGTTATGGCTGGGCATGTGAACGGTTTACAAACAAAAGTTAAAGAAATAGCTCCTCAAGCAATATTTACACACTGCCATGCACATGTCTTGAATTTAGTGTTAGGAACATCTTGTAAGTCCATAACGTCTGTAAGAATATTTTTTTCAAATTTGTCAGGGTTTTCATCTTTTTTTTCCAAATCCACTAAGAGAACTCATGTGTTAAATTTAATCTGTCAAAAACATATACCATCAAACGCATCTACTCGTTGGAATTTCACTTCTAGGGCTGTTTTTACAATTCATGCGAACAAAAATAAGTTAATTGAAGTTTTTGATTTCATTGCAGAAAGTCCTGACTTTGATAGCATATCTATACGAGAAGCTTTTGGATTAAAAAATGATTTTAACTTTCTTTTAGATACTTTTAAGTTAATATTTGGACAAACTGACGTTGTATTTTCAATATTACAAAACAAACTAACTGATGTTATTTATGCCAGAGATCGTTTACGTTTTTTGCTTGATAAGTTTAGAGAATTTCGGGAGTGTGATACATATTTCAGTACTGTATACGAAAATTCGGTGTCTGACGAATCTGTTGCACATAAAAGGCGTAGAATTGATGACGTTCCAGATACTAAACAAAATTATAGAAAATTATTTTTCGAAATTCTAGATACGTTTATTAGTCAAATTGAAATTAGATTTATTGATTTAGAAAAACTTGCTTTTTTTGATTTATTAACAGAAAGTAAATTTGAAGAATATTCGATGGCATTTCCTCAGAGGCTCTTAAATAATTTGTTTGAACAATATAAATTTTTTGATCAAATTCAATTAAAAAATGAATTAGCTGTTATTTATAGTGACATGCAACTCCTTGGTAATTCTAAAACACCATGTGAAATGTTAAGATTTATGCACGAACAAAAGTTAGCCATCTGTATGCCAGAACTTTTAAATTGCTAAGTATAGTAGTTACCATACCGGTAACTTCCGCGTCCGTTGAGCGAAGTTTTTCCACATTGAAACGTATAAAACCGTATGTTAGAAATACAATTGGACAACAAAGACTTAGTAACTGTGCACTAATTGCAATCGAAAAGGAATTGGTTAAAACGATGACGAGGGATGAACGATTTTATAATGATGTAATTGATTATTTTGCTAACACAAAAAACCGGAGGATACCTTTGCTATACAAGAAGTAAAATCTATTAAATGTAATTCTACGTGCAATGCCAATAAAGGAAATTCTCTGTATTTTAAAATATTTTCATTTTGCATGTAATTTTGAAATTTTGTTATTGGATTGTTGTTGATTTATATATATACATATATATGTATATATTTGTTATATTATTAAATTTTATATTATAATAGGAATGTATTTATTTTTTATTTTTAAATCCTAGAAGATTGAGTTCTTATTTTTGATTAATGTTTTTAGAATTTGTTTGATTTTTTAGAATATTTATTTTCGTTTCACAAGGGTTTGCTTTGAAACTTCGTTTTCCCTTAAAAATCGAATGGGGCGCGATATAGGGCTCAGTTCACATCTGGCAGCCCTGTTTGTACTGGAACTGTGGCACCCTTTTAAGATGTTTTAATACAGAACCCTCTCTAATTCTCCGAGATACTAGTTAGTTCAAGCCCTAGAAGTAGTATAGGATAATTAATAGCTATGAAATACGATCTTTTGGCGTGGCTACCAATTATAGTTGGTACAAACGTGACTATACATACACAGTCTGTCGCAGAGAAAACAGAATATTTTAAAAATAGTAATTCTTAGTGGCGCCATCTATTTAAAAAAACATGCGTCGCTAAAGTAGATCCTTCATCATTGTTACGTCAAAATATTATGACATTTGCATCATTAGAAGCAAAGAAATTGCGCATAAAGTAACTGTGTATTTGGCATTGGTCGAAAAATGGATTTTGAACAAAGACCAAATATTAAGTTCTGTTTTAAACTGGGTAAATCATTTACAGAAACGTTTAATTTGATGAAACAAGTGTATAGTGATACGTGTTTATCACGTCCGAGTGTGTATGAGTGATGTAAACGATTTAACGACGAACAACCTGGTGAAAAAAAGTCTGTGGTTACGGAAAGTAATATCAAACTTGTGCGTGAATTTATCAGAAATGAGCCGAAATCCTCATTGCGATACGTGGTAATGGCTTTAAATATGTCCAAAGATTCATCACACGAGTTAACTGAATTCAACATTGTACAAACTTGATTGAAGACTCAAAGAAGGACGAAAACTTCAGGTATTCTATTGTAACTGGCGATGGGGCGTGGTGTTTTTAATATGATCCAGATGCCAAACGTCAAAGCTCTGAATTTAAGCATCCAAGCGAAGAAAGACCGAAAAGAAGCAGTTTGGAGAAATCTAAAGTGAAGATAATGTTGACTTGTTTTTATGATTCGAAAGGCATAATGCACGAAGAGTTTATACCAACTAGTCAAACAGTCAATGCTGTATATTATCCTAGTGTTATGAAGCGCCTTTTGGCGCGTATTCGTCATGTGCGCCCTCAATATCATGAAAATGATAACTGGCGTTTGTTACATGATGATGCACCATCCCATCGCTCGACGCTTTTCACTGATTTTCTAACTAGAAATGGCATTTTAACCATAACCCGTTCAACCTATTCACCGAATTTAGCTCCCTGTGGTTTCTATTTATTTTGCAAACTACATTTGCCGGTGAAAGGACAGCATTATGCCGATGTCTAAGCCATTAAAGGGGCAACGACAGCGATCTTGTAGGGCATCAATAAAAATGATCTTAAAAATTCATTCGACATGTTAATTGACCATGCAAAACGGTGTATTGATGCCGAAGGCGACTACTTTAAATAAAATAAATGAATTTTACAAAAATAGTAAACTTCTGTTTTCATTTTAAAAAAGTTTCACAATTAACCTGCTAACATACCTTTGTTGATGAAATTCATCATCAGCAGATAATTTAGCAGTGTCGCATCTGGAAAACTAAGTGTGCGTTTTGGCGCACGCATTGTGCGTTTTGGCTTTCAACGGTACATATCGTGTGCGGAATTTATTTCGTACGGGTATTTTGCCGTAGTTTGTTGGAAAGGAGTTAATTATATATCAACCTTCGGTGATTAAATTAATCAATCACAGGCTCCATCAATTACCTTTAGAAAGGGAATTAGCCATAGTTTTTCATCATCATGTGGAAGTATCGAACAATGACAGCGATCTTTCAAATCTGTTTCTAAACACATGTGGGGATGATATAAAATTCAAATAGATTTTTTCATATTATTCGGTATGTAAAATTATTTCAAAAATTTTGAAAATATCCCTCGTCTGTAAAATAATTAATCTTTGAAGTAAAAATATCAAAATATTTTACGATTTATATTTTATTTTTTAGAGAGTTATTTAAAAAATTTGGTTTTCAATTTTGCCAAAATTAGAACATCCATGCGTAGCTAATAATATTTGATAATTTTTCCAAGTCTCTCTCTAATAAACATGCCTAAATGCAGTTACTTTACATACTAGGGATACTAGGGAAACTATTTTCAATAGTAACAAGTAAACATTTTATTGCTATCAAATCAAATAGGGAGTGCCAGGCAACGCCAAATAGCAATCTACAAATTCATAACAACCACATTTCTTCTCTTCTTTTCGTTTTTGTTTTTCTGTTTGGAACCATAAAACACTGAACGTAATACATATAAAATATGGAACAATATCTCGGCGTTCGTAAAACAAAATACAGTCAAACATATCTATTCTGAACACATCTACTTATATGGAGAACAAAATGTATTATACTCCCTCTCCTAAGAGTAGGTAGGCATAGCCGTTTTAGTAGGACAGTATAGGGCGATAGGGGTACAAAAGTTATAGGCTACCGATGCTTTATATATTTTTATGAATCAGAACAGTGATAGGACAATAAATATAGTCAAAATATATGATGAAAATTTTATTCGATTCATGTAGTAAAAGAAGTGCTTGTTCGCGAAAAAAGGACAAAATAGAATGGTGAGAAGGTAAGAGAGAAACATAAGAAAATATAATATGCAAATTTATAAACATGGGAGTAGGCATGCCGATAACGATGAGATTCATACATGAGAACGGTAAAGGGGGGACGGGGTACGGCCGTGAATTTTCTATGAATATGTGTGTGTATGTTTGTGCTGAAGAAGAAGAGTGGAGTGGCATCCCCAAAACAAGGGTCGTTTCATCCGCCCGCACACACACACACACACACACACATCCTGTACCGTCACTTCTGTCTATTTCTTTTCCTGTATGCCGTTGAAAAATATGTTAGAGAAGAAAACTTTACAACGAAGCAGATACACCTCGTTTGCAGTGAATTGTGTGAACACAGGCTGACAAACTCGGGAAAAGGATGTATTATGGAGATGCTTTTGAATTTCGCATATATCTTGCATGTTTTCGTGTGTAGTAAGTCTGCTTGCTTATTCGATGCTATCTTGGGTCTGTTTTGCAAGTGTGTTAGTGAATGTATATTTGTAGGCCTCACTACATGTACACAGGCTAAAGGGTAGGTTTATTTCGTTCGTCTAGCTGTTATTTATGCATACACAGATGTACTGGCATTACAGGAGCTGTTATTTCGCAAATTGTACGCCCATATGTTATACACGCATCTGTCGCTTTTTCTCAGGCAGGCGGAAAATTGAAAACTATATACGGTGAATTTCCATGGGGGACTATTTTCTTTTTATCATTAGGGAAAATAAAGAATGTTGACTTTCTAGAACGTTATTGTGTGATATTTTACATCGTACCAATAAATAAGGAACGTATAGCTAATAGTAAGTATTTGACAGGATTTTAAGCTCCCTTTTTTAAGGTAAATTTTAATGGAGACTGTAGTTAAGTAAATTAATCAAAAAAAAGATAAATAAAACCTCATGCCACACCAATGTTCGTATTCTATATACGTATTTCAACAACAATATTGTCATCATCAGTAGAAATTAATGTCATACCTGGATTCGCGGTAAAACTTGCACAAGCACCCCCTTTTAAGTAAACTATCCGAAATTAACATTTCTTGACTTCGTACAGATTGTTTTCGTCACTGTACAACGGACATCAATATGTTTAAGTCTGCAGAGTGCGCACTCATTGGCGGCCATGATATATTTCGAAAGGGGTCAGATATCCCCGAAGTCGAGATTCATATGCGTATGGATCGTGTATGAATGCCGTATTAGATTAATGATGGCGAATCGATGGCGTTCTTTGCATGTTTGACGAGTGTTAATAGATTTCTTAACCGATTTTCGACATTAGAATACACTAAAAGTATTGTTGCAATATCAACATTTTACCGTACAGTATTTTTGTGTGTAACTGCAAACAACACTGGTTAAATTTGCAACGTGATGTATCCTATTATAAATTTCTATATGACTTTATTTTTATGTCAAGTGTGTGCAACATTCCACAAAATATTGTAGACAATGAAGAATTTCGAAACTTTTGGAGGAAATACATTCCGGAATTGGAGATGGCCAGCAAGAGAACAATTACACTATAATTTTCTTTGGGTGAAAAACACGATTACGGATCAAATAAAAGCAGAGTTAAAAGATCAAAAAATATGGCTGACAGTAGATGAAAACGCATGCAAGGAAGAATAGTATTTTAAATGTATTAGTACACACTTTAAAAAGCGGTGAGATTTCCTCGGCTCTTCTCTTACGTAGCAGAATATAACAGAAGAAAAACATGGAACGGATAGTAGAAACTATAAAACATACCCTTTCGAAGTTCAACATATCGGCAACCCAACTTGTAATGTTGGTTATAGATGGGGGTACGATATGGTTAAAGCTGGAAAATTACTAAAACAACCTTATCTTCAATTGCTTCATGTAACCTGTTTGCTTCATGCATGTTATATTGTAGCTGACTTTATTAGAAACAGTTATCCAAAACTAGACCAATTCCTTGTTTCTACCAAAAAGTTTTTATTAAATCTCCAAAAGAACGCATTCGTGAGTTTAAGCAGGCTTGTCCTGACATTCCTTAGCCACCACAGCTGGTATTGACGAGATGGGGAACGTGGCTTAAAGCTGTTTTATACTACGAGAAATTTTTACACATTATTAAACCTTGTATCTTAAATTTAAATCCGCAAGATGCTCAAGCAATTTCAGTAAATCAGCGGCTGGTTTCAGATACCGAAATCCATACTCAAATAGAGCAAATTCTAGAAAATGATTCAATTCGTTTAGATCCTATTTCCAAATTAGAGAACACCAAGCTGTCATTACATGAAGCGCTAAATATAGTGTATTACCTCAAAGACGCGTTAGGAAATCTAACAGATGGTATAGGAAGATTAACAATCGATAAATTGTGTGCGGTTGTAAATAAGAATCCCGATTTTCAAACTGTAGTGCGTATAGACCAGAGTTTAACCGAAAACTAAGAGTGCGGATATGATGCGAACGTCCTTTTCGTGACAGTAATACACGTTTTTGGTCCTTTTGGGTGCGTGCATAAGAATATCGCTTCGAACTACTCATTTTAATAAAGAACGTCTACTTTACAGAGAGTCAAGACTCGATTAATACTTACACGGTGCATTCGGAATAACCTAACCGTTCCCCCTGCCCCTCTCTCATCCTTCCACGAAGAAGTAATTTACAGCTTTATACACATATACATATGTACCTAGTCAAGTCATAAATACTGGTACACAGAAAAATCGACGCCAAATGAAAACGAATTAATATTTCTAAAAATTTTTGTTTGTTTTTATTGGGTTATTCAATGGCTATAAATCTTAGAACAACTTATTCGAAATGCCTTCCAGCACGACTTGAAACGATGTGGCCACTCATCGATCGCGAGACGCACTTCATGCATCGGGAAATTGTCCACTGCATGGACAAGGATTCGCTTCAACGACTTAATATTTATGTGTCGAGTAGAGACCTCTAATACGGACCACAACTTGGAATCCAACGGGTCTGGGTCTGGACTACCAGCTGGCCAATCATCCGTAGGTACGATATCCGGAACGTTGTTTTTGAGCCACAGTTGAGTCGTTTTTACTTTATGAGATGGAGCAGAGTCTTGCTGGAAAGTCCATGTCTTATTGGTGAATATTGATTGGTTGAGAGGCTTCACAATGGGTTCCAAGACGGTCGATTGATATACTTTGGCAGATGTTTTCACTCCTTTCTTGCAAAAATGGAGATTGGCAACGCCATCGTAGCTCACTACCTACCATACCATTACAAACGCGGGATGGTGGCCTCTTTGAACCCTCGGGGAGTTGGGATGCTTCTCTGGATGATCGAGCATACACACGATCGTTCTATTTATTGAACGATTCTTCTACGGTGAAGATTTTCTCGTCAGTAAACAGAATTTGTCCAAATCTTCTTTAATAATGCGAGACATGGATTTTTGCGAAATTTGCGACAAGATTTTCTGTTTTCACAACGGTTTTCGGTCGATTCGTTTCTTGACGGCTTTGATCGCTTTCGGAGTTCTCACAGTGCGCGGACGGCTGGATCTTTGACGGTATCGTACTACACCAGTATCCTCAAACAACTTCGCAGCACGATACACAAAATTGCGAGTGATTCCAAGCGGTCGCAACGTCCTAAAAATATCGCCTTTTTCCATGTTACATTTTAGTAGGCCAACTACAACAATACGATTTTCGCTGTCACCCCATTCCATGATTGTAAACAATTAATGTCAAAAACTTTTTACGTCACAATGAAGCAAAAATGTCAACTGTCAAATCGCAATCAATACGAAATGGATGTGCCCAGTGTTGCAATCGTAATGAGTGCGTTCAGTTGTTTACCAGTATTTATGACTTGACTAGGTATATAACCATACGTGCATACATTTGGCACTCAAACATGTATATGCGAGGGAGAGGCAAAGAAAGAAATAACGCATGGTTACAAATTATACCTTTACCGAATGCACATACATAACAGTTCCGTCAATTCAATAAATAAGTATAAATGCACAAAAACACCGTATAATTTTATTAGTTAGTGCGTGTACTTATAAATATTAAAAAATCAACTAAAAAAATAACTTGAAGAAGGGAACAAAATCCGCCGAAACGTCGTTAATATGAATTCAGGGTTTTATTACCTCTAATGGTCGAAAACCCAAACGCGAAAGAATAAAATTCATACTTACAAGTTAACTAAAGTAAATTTTCACATAAATGTAAGCACTATTAAACGCCTACTAAAATTTAAAATTGTTTTTAAACCCATGTAGGCATTACGTAAAATACAGTAATCATTTTTAACTGCACATTGCACATACGTACACGAAAACGCTATAATGATATCACGGTCTCCTTTTTTCTTTCGACCGGTAAACAGCAGCAACACGTAAATATAATATTAACGTAGATATAATATATAATATTACCTGACTGCACGAGAGAAATTCTAAATAGTTTATTATAATATGCGGTTGCTCTACAACCTTTGCTAACACGAACTTATAAACTATAATGCCATTCATAATTTAAGTGTTTCCATTTTCCATTAGTGTTGTAAGGCTATGTGTTTCGCTGCGGGGTGGTGCAGTCAGATAGGGGTGGTGGTGGTAGTAGATCGAGGGGTCCGCTTCATAAATATTTTACGACACACGCTGGATCACCCGAATCCATCACCATAATTTCCCCGCAATACTTCCGGGTGCTCCTCTACCGTTTATACATGTTGCTATATGGTCCTGGTCGAGATATGAGCGATTAAATGACGTTATGATAGTTTATCGCCCGAGCGGGAATATCGAATCCACTATATTTTATTATATGTTAAACTTAAGTGAATGAACCGAGCACACAATGTGATTAACATGTTTAAATGTGATAGCGACACGGATTTATTCAGCAAACTCATACATAAATTAAGGACATCAACAATTAAGGACGCCGTGAAACTAGAACTTTATTATTTTCTAAGTGAACAGCGACACTAATTAAATTTTAATAAATTAAGCGGTTACTTTTCAATCCACCGAGAAAATGTCATTTATTATATTGCAATATAATAATAACACAGGCCAACACACATTTTGGTGCCTGCGATTTTTTAACTGTTCCTGGGTAATTTTTGGATGCAGAATGTAAAAAAGTTCTCAGATTTGGTCTATCAGATCTAGTTTTTGAGATTTTTTTAAAAAATTGTGTATATATTTTACGTTATAACTGTTATAATATATAATATTACTATTGACAGTTAAAAAAACAAAGACACATGGATTTAAGTATTTATTGCAAAAACTTAATTTACATAATTACATTAGTCACTAATCACATAAAAATTTTCTTTTATACGACTTTCTAGAATGGAGTTTACTAGGGCAGTCTCGCTGAAGGCTCCAGCAGTAGTCCGCCATCATGTGGCTATCCCATCGTCCTTGATAACGATCTTCCGTAGTTTTAATATCCTGATGGAATCTTTCCCCCTGTTCTTCACTACAATCACCTAAGTTTTCTGGAAAACGATCTAGGTGGCTGTGGAGGTAGTGAACTTTTATACTCATGTTACAGCCGAGAATATTAAAATTTGAAAGCATAGTTTCCACTAATTCTACGTAATTCTCTGCTTTATGATTGCCAAGAAAATTTTGTACTACTTGAACAAATGAACACCAAGCGTTAGATTCAGTCTCGTTCATTAATGTGGTGAATTGTGGATCTTTAACAAGTTGCCTTATTTGAGGACCATCAAATAAACCAGCTTTTAGTTTTTCCGTGCTAATACCAGGAAATTTACGTGATAAATACCCAAAACAATTTCCATCTCGATTTAAAGCCTTCACAAATTGCTTCATTAAGCCTAGCTTGATATGCAAGGGCGGAAGTAAGATTTTTTCTCTTGCAACCAAAGGTTCGTTGATCACGTTTTGTTTTCCTTGAAGCAGTGTATTGAGTAGTTCCTAGAATAGGAACATTGGGTCAGGGACAATTCCAGGTCTCCATTTGGCTAATTACATTCTGGGAAATTTCTATTTTGACGATTAAGTACATATTTATCTCTTTATTTGTTGTCCTTTATCAGAAAAAAATATCAATTAACCTGTAATCTGTATCTCAAAAACTAGAGCTGATAGAAAAAATCTGGTGACATTTTTGGAATCAGCACATTAAAAACATCTAAAATCAGATGTTAGTTTTCCGGCACCAAATTTTTTTTTTCATTTTGTTACCCTGTGTAATATTAATAATAATAATAATAATATATTGATGTATATGTACATACATACGTCATTACATTATATAAATAAATAAAAACACAAAAACGAAAACCTTTGTGGCTCACAGTTAATACGCCACCAAACACGTTAAAACCCGCAAGATTTATACAAAACACCAGAGTAACAATGAAAACGTAAAACTACAAAAATGGCAATGTCAAAATTTATATTTTAGAAAGTCATTTACTGAATAGAAGCAGTTCTCCACCAGCACTGTTTTTATTAATCTTTTGAGACTAATCCATGGTAGTCTCCTAAACCAGGCATAAATAAGGCAAAGCATTATATATCTTCACGGCCATGTAATTTGAACTGACTTTTCCCAATGCGATGATACGGTATGACCAAACTACTCTGGTTTCGTGTTTCATATTCGTGAAAATCACCATTTTTGCAGAACTTATCTGGCGACTTACGACCAAACTCCAGGCAAGCAAGTATATACAAGGATGGGAGGGTCAGTATTTTGTGTTTTCTGAATAGATTTACACAACTTGTAGTATTAGATACACCACTAAGGGCTCTGATTGCGCCCTTTTGCATCCTGAAAACCGCCTCAGCCGCGCCCCACATCAATAGGCCATACACGGCCCTTCCCTGAAAATTTACATAGTACACAATCCTCGCCGCCCGGGTGTAGCCATTAGTTTCACTCTTCGTATAGAGTATATTGCTGATGCCAGATTGCGATACAAGTTATCAATGTGGCACTCCCAAGTCAGGTTGCTCGCAATCAGCAGGCCCAGAAACTTAATATTCACTTTGGGCTCCCCGCCACTCCCCTTGTTGTTATTGACAGCCGTTGGGTTTTATCATGATTTAATTTCATAAGATTGCTACTAACTATATTCTCCTTTAACGGAAATTTCCCGACAATGGACATCTCTAATCAATGAACAGTTTCTGAAGCACCGACCGTCAGTATACTATTTGCTATATAACAATATCTCTCACCAAAGGACATTCTTAACAATGGACACGGACAGTAACATACATCTACTACAGAAAATTTAAATGAATATTTATTTCTGTACAACGGACATCAGTACTTTATTCCAATTCCTATAATTTTAAACATAATTATTTTAATACATATAATAAGTGCTGTAATGATTGCCTATAGAGGAATTAAGCGAGGTACATAATAAATTTATTACAATTCCTATAATTTCCAAACATAATTATATATTTTAGTATAATAAGTGCTGTAATGATGATCTTTCGGTTTATTATATATAATTACATACATTCGATTCTTTGTGGGCTTATCGATACAGAAAAATAATGAAAAAACAATACCTCTCCCTGTCGTTCTTTCATCCGTACATTCGTATGTTTACCTGATGATAGGCGAATTCCTTGAAACGCGTAGTAAATAGGGCGTTATTAATATTTGAATGATTTTTTAACATTCACCTATTGGCAATTCGCCGAAATGTGTGTTTTTTTAGCGAGATAACACTCTGTTAATATTGCGTTCCTACATTCGTATCTTTGAACGACAGATGTAAGAATTGCTTTTTAATAATTTGTCTGTATCGGAAAGGTGCGGTAGCAGCCTACAAAGAATCGTTCCTTAATAACACAAGTTTGTCTTATGACAGGTGAATTTATTGAATCACATAGTAAACAGCGTGTTTTAGTATTTGAATTATTCTTTGAACATTAACATACACACTCCTTTAAATTTATTTATTTGTGATTACTCCAGTGTGTACCTAACATGCTTCTATGGATTTTTTATGACTGCATTATTACTATTTACTGAATTCATGTAATATTTATTTACATATACTTTTATCAACCTTTTGAACACATTAATTCTTCTGACAGATTTATTATCTTGAGATTGATCGTTTGCGTCATTTGAAAGTCTCACACTTGAAGTACTTTGTTTTTCCTCATTACACAGCACTCAGATAAAGAAAAAAGTTAAATCCATCAAATTAAGAACGATTAGACAGTATGTACGTGCCTTCCCTATTCATCCGTTAAAAAATAATGAACGCGTCCTCGCATGGAACAAGAACTACTACAAAATGAATGAAATAGCCATCTTTTAAAATACGCCCAACGGCGTGATATTTTTAAAAGATATTTTACGTAGACATTGAATGGGTTATTAAGCTCAAAAAAAGTGAGTGACTCAATACTTGTTATCAGTCCAGTACCAATTGGATATAGAATATGCGGAAATAAATAAAAGCAAAGTTGAAGGTGCATTTCCAAATGGACTTATAATAGGTTAATCCTTAAAAAACAAATTGTCTGTAAATGCAGACAATTTGTTTTCTGTATATATAAACATCCGTCAACGTAAATTTACAAATACACGTGCATACCTGACGCAGAGATTAAAAAAAAGGGAAGGTGTGAGCACATGTGCACATGCACACATGTGCGTACGCAGTTGCATGATGAAAACCTTATAAAGACTACGTCCGTGCACTAATACAGATGGTAAATGTTTATATATTTAAAAATGCTTTTACAATTCTGAATTTTACACTATTTGTTAGACTAAACAATATCAAAATTAAAATATTTTACTTTATATACTGGCCTACTTGACCGACTGCGTCACTATCGCTGCCGGGTAATTGCGTGACGCTTACCCAATAGGTGCAAGCTTGACAGTGTCAAACATTTCCACTGTTAGGTGTGCAAGAGTACCTCGATGTATTAAACGCAAAGCAAGGTATTTTGAACTGATTCATTGCGTACATATTTGAACGTACATTTGTGCGTATAGAACGATTTGAACTGTCTTTTATTTAATATTTGAACGGTTTTATTTATACTTGTAGAATACATGCATCTCCATATACAGAACACTTTGCTGTTCAAAATAAAATTGTTTAAAACATTTATGTGTATCTACTTCTGGATTTTCGGACTGGAACCGCGTCAATTCTAAATCTGCCGACGTTTCGTACCCATTTGCATGGGACATCTTCAGGGCTACGTACCAAACATTTATGTTTTATTTCAATTAAGTAGGGCTCTCAAAACAGGCAGTATCGACAGTTTGTAGACGCCGGATGTGTATGAAAAGGAAAGAGACCTGGCCGCCCTTGTGTCTGAAGAAAATGTTATACGAATTCAAGCTGCTTCCCAAACTCTTCGAAATCAACTCGTCGTGCCAGTTGGGAGTTATAACTGCCTTCGACAACAATTTGGCGTGTTTTGAGACGTCGGTTGGTTATGAAGCCGTACAAGTTGCAGATGTTACAAGCTCTGCGTCCTGATGACCAACAGAAACGTGTGGCATTTTGTAGATTCATGATGCTATTTACAATGCTAACACTTTAGCACAACGCATCGTGTTCAGTGAGAAGAGACTTTCCATGTTATTAGTCTGGTAAACAAACACAATGTTCGAATTTGGCATCTACATAATCCAGATGCAGCCATTGAACATGTACGAGATTGCTTAAAATCAATGTGTTTTGTACGATATCCCGATCATCTGTTTACGGCCCATTCTTCTTTAATGGAAACACGGTTAACGGTCAGCAGTATCTCGCTATGTTACAAAACTGGTTGTTTCCAAGGCTGCATAAAGCCAACTTCATTTTTCAATAAGATGGGGCACCCCCTCACCGGAGTCGCCAAGTGGGTGAATATCTGAACGAAACTCTATCGAATCGTTGGATTGGTCGTTAGGGAGCTGGCGACTTAGCATGTCTCAGCTGGGCTCCACGGTCACCGAATTTGACACCTTGTAACTTCTTCCTGTGGAGTTTCGTTAAAGACAACGTTTATGTACCACCACTCCCACAGAACCTTGGAGAGTTGAAGAACCGGATCCGTACTGTTACAACATCAGTGACGAACATGCTTGCTCGAGTATGGGAGGAATTTGAGTATCGATTTGATATTGTTCGTGTCACCGATGCGGGACATATTGAACATCTGTAACCTGAACTTGAAAGGTTCGTAAATATGTGTATAAAGTTTCATATTCGTATGTCTTACAGTTTAATAAATATATGCATTCGAAATACGTATATTCTTTTTTGAAACAGCCTGTATATGAAAAGAACATGCTATCACAAAATAATTAAAAAAATATGTAAATAAGGAAGAATAAGTAACTTAAAAAATGGGATCCGCTCCCGAAACGTCTATTAAGTGTTTTATTATCCCAATATTCGAAATACCCTATACAAAAGAATAAAATTTATGCTTAGAACAAAATGACGATTATATTTAAAAAAAGAATACGTCGTATACTACATAAAAATAAATGAAATAGGAAACCATTTGTATCAACAATGAAAAAGAAATAAATATCTGCTTTGAACTGCTTCTATATTTACCTAAAATTTGTTAGTTGTAACCTTATTTTAATGTTAAGGATTAGTTATGAAATATTTTTTATAATGACGTTTATCCCCGCCAGTTGTTCGGGGAAAATGACAACTACTGCTTTGTTCATTTTTAGTAACAGTATGTACATAAGTTTGTCACAATCTAAATTTTTATATTTAAATAAAAAATACTTATCAAGTTATCGTATCATGTATCTAATATTCACAATTTGAATGTTATCGTCAAGGTTAATATGAGCATCAAAAAAGGTGGGGTACCAATTCTGTGTAGGGTAACTACATGGATTCTTAGCATGACAATTAATTTCGATTCATTATGAAAATGTAGTTGTAACTTACAATCACCTTTATGTAATCACTTTTCCGTTTACACGTTTGTTTAAATTGTCAGAACATCTAAAAAGATTAAGATAAAGACTCTTAACTAAATTAACCCTTTCTTGTTTTACTTCAAACGATAAAAACATTTAGGAAAAAAGAAAACACTTTGGGTCGAATGTTTATTGAAACACTAACGTCACATGTAATAAAGGTTACACAACACTGCCGTGTCGTGGATAACATCGCATCCTGAAATGTAAACGCCGATATATATGTATATACCGGCCTACTTGACCGGCTGCGTCACTGTCGCTGCTGGGTAGTTGCATGACGCTTACGCAATAGGTGCAAGGTTGACAGTGTCAAACATTTCCACTCTGTTGGATGTGGATGGGTACCTCGTACGTACTTGAACGTATATTTATGCGTATAGAACGATTTGAACTGGTTTTCTATTAAGTATTTGAACTATTATATGTATACTTGTAGAATTATGTGCATCGTCACATATCGAATACTTTGTTATTCAAAATAAAGTTGTTTAAAACATATATGTGTTTTATTTCAATTAAGTAGACTTCTCAAAACAGGGAGTTTCTTAACAATACTAAACAGAAAGATATAATAAAATAAAAATATAAATACTCACAAATATATATTTGAAGAGAACATGCTATTCACAAAATAATTTAAAAAATATGTAAATAGAAAACATATTGCAGAGGTTAAGGAAGAATAAATAACTCGAAAAATGGGGCCCGCTCCTGAAATGTCGTTTAAGTGTTTATTATCCCAATGGTCGAAATATCCTATACAAAAGAATAAAATTTATAGTTAAATCAAAACAACCAATGTATTAAAAAAAAAGAATACGTCGTATATTACGTAATAAATTTAGAAAAAAATTTGTATTGACAATATTTACTAAATTATTGCTCTTGATGTTGTTAGTTACAATAAAAATACATGTTTGTTGTCAATTAGTGTATTGAAATGCCGAGAGTTCGAAGAAAGCCAAATTATTGCTAGCTAAGCGATTTGCAAGGGATGCTATCATTAGAGATGGGTTTTATATTTCGTTAAATAAATATACGAGGCGGATCCAACGAAATATTGCTACTGTTGTTTATTGTTGAAGAGACTATCCTTGACAAGGTGCGACACTTTGAATGTAGGCAACATTTACAAATAGTTAATTGAAAGAAATTATTGCTCTGGAAGCGATTTGCAAGGGATGCTATCATTAGAGATGGGTTTTATATTTCGTTAAATAAATATACGAGGCGGATCCAACGAAATATTGCTACTGTTGTTTATTGTTGAAGAGACTATCCTTGAGAATGTAGGCAACATCGTACCAAGCTTGCTTACTCTAAGTAATCAGCACAAAACTTCGAGATGTATGGGAAATTCTCTTTTTTGTAGGAATGGGCTTTAGAATTCTTTACGATAGGATAACCCAGAATAACAGGCAATAAGTTCGTTGATAAGACCACAGTTTGCTTGAAGAGAGTCGATATACTCTAAATGCGTCGTAAACAGAATTTTGTTAACATTTGAATTATTCTCAGACGTTCACCAAATAGCGTTTGCCAAGTTTAAAAGTCTTCGTCCATATCGCATCGTGACGACAATATCTTCCATTTGGTGAGACGAACACGAACTTCGTTCTTTCGGACAATTACATTTTTGGACGATAGAGAGAGATATTGATTTTTCATTCTTTGTTGTGAATGATACAACCTACGGAGAACAAATTCATTATTATGACCAGAGATTGCCCGAAAAGAGTTAATATACTCGAAAGGCGTCGTAAACAAAATCCTATCGACATTTAAATTATTTTCAGATGTTCACATATGTATAAAATTTGTTTTAAAAATTATTATATATATGTACATATATATAAAGGCTGTTTCAAATTGCGCGGTTTTCTTTAAGAATAAATAAAATATAGATGGCGCACTGAATTTGTCAGGCTATGTGGGCATTTATAAAGTGTGATATATTACATTTATAAAAATGGCCTCGTACACGGTTCAACGAGTTCAAATTGTTGAATTATTTTATGAAAATCAGCGTTCTGTGAAAAGAGTTTTTAGAAAATTACGTGAATTTTATGGTTTACATAATCGTCCATCTGAAAGCACTATTGGTCGAATTATTAAAAAATTTCAAGAGACCGGTTCCGTGAAAGATCAAAAAAGTGAAGAATACAGTCGTAGTGGTCGTTCACAAGAAAATATTGGTTTGGTTCGTGAAAGTGTTGCTGAAGATCCTGAAATGTCCATTAGACGACGTTCACAACAACTTGGACTTAGTGAATCAACAACATGGCGTATTTTACACAACTGAAGCCATACAAAGTTCAAATAACACAGGAACCGAAGCGATTAGATCATTTAAAACGCCGTTCATTTGTCAATTTCATCAATGAACAGCCAGCTGATTTTTCTCAAAAAATAATGTTTTCCGATGAAGCACATTTTGAGCTTGGTGGCTATGTTAATAAACAAAATTGCCGTATCTGAGGTGAGGAAAATCCATGAATTATTCCTGAGAAACCTATGCATCCTAAACGAGTTACTGTTTGGTGTGCATTATGGTCAGGTGGTGTAATTAGACCTTACTTCTTTGAAAATGCTGCTGGTGAAGCTGTAATTGTCAATGGTGATCGATATTGTCGGATGATAACCGAATTTTTGTGGCCTGAATTAATGGATATTGATCTAGAGCATATGTGGTTTCAACAGGATGGAGCTAAACCTCACTTTGCATAAGAATCTATTGATTTATTGATAGAAAAATTACCTGAACGTTTAATCTCAAGAAATGATAACGTTAATGGGCCACCTAGATCATGTGATTTGACACCGTTAGAGTATTTTCTTTGGGGTTATGTGAAAAGTCGGATTTATGAAAACAATCCACAATCAATTCCTGCTTTGAAAGATGAAATTATTCCTGTCATTGGTGAGATAGAGTCTCAATTATGTCAAAATGTCATTAAAAATTTTAACAAACGAGTGGACGTCTGTGGAGCTGCAAGAAGAGGCCATTTGGCAGATATTATTTTTCGCATATAAATGTCATAATTGATACTTCAATTAGCAATAAAATGTTTTTGAAAGTGAATGCAAAGTATGTGTTTTATTTATTCTTTAAAAAAACCGCGAAAATTAAAACACTCTTTATATGTACTTTCACTGGTTGTATAAATAATTTGACAATTTCTAACATTTTTGTTACTTTAAAATTTAAACATTTTCTAATAAGATAATATGGACTATAATTTTATAAAGATCCCTTAAAATGTATAATTTCATTTTAGGAAATATCTAACATAGATATGACGAAGATGAACCACATATGCAAGTGAAAGCCGTATATTATTAAAAGGAAATACCAGATTTTGACGTCCAAGCAAGCATACTCCAATGTTTATTTTAGCAAGAGAAAACTAGAACAAAGCTTCGGTACGCCAAGATAACAAGTCAACTCGAATAGTCCATAAACATTCACCTACCCTCATTGTTTACCCTTACACATATATGCAGCACACGGGACTTCGTAAGGTAACATTTAAGATATTTATTTTATTGTTCAGCCCTCATCCTTTATCAACTACACGTCTCTTTAGTTACTACTCTAGCCAACTCCCTTTTACTTACTTCCTCACTTCACATTTCCCAGGGTTAGCTTCCCCAGTTAACTCCCTCGCTTATAACGTTGGTTTTTCATGCAAGAGCCGGGTTAAAACCCGTTCCGGCAATTACTCTCCACGGCATCGTATTAACAACGTATTTGTCATCTTGAAGGGCAGGCGCAGTCGAGTATTTGATGCTATCAGTCGGAATTACGCAACAATTTGCGTTTACATTTCAGGATGCGATGTTATCCACGAAACGGCAGTGTTGTGTAACCTTTATTACATGTAACGTTAATGTTTCAATAAACATTCGACCTAAAGTGTTTTTTTTTCTCTTAACGTTTTTATCGTTTGAAGTAAAACAAGAAAGGGTTAATTTAATTAAGAGCCTTTATCTTAGTCTTTTTAGATGTTCTGACAAACTAAGCAACTGTATAAATGGAAAAGTAATTACACAAAGATGACTGTAAGTTACAGCTACATTTTCATAATGAATCGAAATTAATTGTCATACTAAGAGTCCATGTAATTACCCTACACAGAATTGGTACCCCACCTTTTTTGATGCTCATATTTCCTGGAAGAAAACATTCAAATTGTGAACATTAGCTACATGGTATGATAACTCGATAAGTATTTTTTATTTAAATATAAAAACTTAGATTGCGATAAACTTATGTACATACTACTACCAAAAATGAAAAAGCAGCAGTTGTCATTTTCCGCGAACTGGCGGGGATAAACGTCCTTATAAAAAATATTTCATAACTAATCTTTAACATTGAAATAAGAATACAAATAACAAATTTTAGGTAAATATAAAAGCAATTGAATGCAGATATCTTTTTTTTTCATTGTGTGCGTTTTGCCACAGATGCGGTAAAGATTTTCATATTTAGAACAACCATCATTGAATCACTTGTGGCAATGCACACAGTGAACTCACTCACCGTTTCTTTTTGTACAGGTGTCCCAAAATTAATGCAAGATTTGAATTAAACAGAAAACACAGTTTTTAGTCTTTTGATTGTTATTTTTTATTGAATCATAAAGTACATAGGATAGGGTTATTTACGGAATAACACATCGGGAAAATAGCCTCCACGACTTTGCATGCACACACGCACTCGTTTGTCGAAACTTTCCATGACTATTATGCATAAATGTGGCTGAATTTCGTTGATGCAGCATTCAATCTCCTCCTTTAATGCACGAGTGGTTGTGGGCTTTTTGACATAAATCTGTGATTTCAAATAACCCCATAAAAAGAAATCTAATGGTGTTAAATCACACGATCTAGGGGGCCAATTCTGATCACCGAAACGAGAGAGAACACGACCTGGAAATGTCTCATGCAGTCATTGAATTGTTTCGCGGGATGTATGGCATGTGGCACCGTCTTGTTGAAATATTGGCCACATCAATATCATCCAATTTCGGCAGAAAGAACTGCGTTATCCTGACGCGATATCGAGCACCAGTAACAGTCACTGCTTGACTAGCCTCATTTTCAAAAAAGTATGGTCTAATTATGCCTCCAGCCCAAAATCCACACCAAACAGTGACACGTTGTGGATACATTTGTTTTTCGACAATCATATGTGGGTTCTCAGAACCGCAAAAGTGGCAATTTTGGCGATTAACAAAGCCAGCAGATGAAAATGGCTTCAACGCTTAGAGTGATTTTGCCAGTGGTTGATGTTACATAATCTATTCAACGAAGTCTCTTCGCTATACATGGTCATTAGGCTTCAGTTGTTGTGTTAATTGAATTTTGTAAGCATGGAGACACAGATCTTTAGTGAGTATACGCTGTAGAGAGCTTTTTGAAATTTATAATTCTTGTCCACGACACCGAATTGAGGTTCCTGGATTGTCACCGACACTCTCCCGCACTGCTTCGATATTGACATTTGAACGGCTTGTTTTTGGACGAGCAGTGTGTTTGGCGTCCCTAACGGATCAAGTCTTCCTGAATTTTTCAATTAATCTCTTCACAGTTAACGAAGTTGAAATACTATTCCGACCATATTTTGTATGAAATTTTCGAACTGCGGCCGCCAAGCTTTCATTATTTTTGGAATATTGTACAATAATGAAGTCACGTTTTTCTATCGCGTAGCCCTCCATTTTTACTAACCCTAAACTGTCAGCTGTTATCCCTTGTTTTTTTAGGGTTGCCAACACTTTACTGCATAAATGGCGACAAATTCGAATCTTGCGTTAATTTTGGAACACCCGTTAGTTATGTACTTTTCCACGCCCAAGATCCTCATACTCACTTTCCTTACTAAAATCTTCGTATTCACTTTCATAATACACAATTTCGTTGGTGTCAATATTGCAGTAAACTTGTGTAATTATCTTTCTCTTGCGATTGGTTTCTCTAATAGCTTGAAAGGGGTGTGTAGTGCAAAATGTTAAACACATTCGCGCAGTTTTAAGTTATTTTTCATAGAAGGTAACTTCTTGTTAAAACTTTCAGGTTTTTGTTTAAACAATGTTTCTTAAAATAAAATGTGTGGTTAAAGGCGTTTCATGGCTTCTGGAATAAATGCAATCCAAACTGGAAACTACCATCCCGGAGAGCATTACAACCATATACCAACTCAGCGTAATAACATCGATAGCATGGCCAAAGCCGTAGTAAAAGATTAACATCTGTGGTTATTTGTCGATGTAACGACAGATCGGAAAAAAACATTCTATTTTGAATATTATATGATAGATTAGAAAAGTACACTGCCAAAGCAGTTATTAAGGTACTGCTGGGTACGATAAAAAAATTTTAACTTTCAACTGACCAATTGTTGATGTTGGTGGGAGATGGTGCACCAACAATGTGTAGTGTAGGTCATTCCCTCAGAGACAAGTGTGAGGAACCTTTACATGTGACGTGTAAAGTTTATGCTTTACACCTTGTAGAACAAAGTATTCGACTATGTTATCCAGAGTTGGATGCATTAATTTCGAATACTAAAGGAGTGTCCTCCTAAACGAATTCGAGAATTTCGCAGATGGTGCTCTGGTATTCCTAAACCACCAGAGCCAATTCTCACATGTTGGGGAACATAGTTGAAAGCGGCTTTCTTCTATTGTGAGAATTTCTAACAGATAAAATTTATGCTTCTGCGATTAAGAAAAACCAGAAAAGATTTGAAAATATTTGTATTGAAACCGATTTAAAACAAATTTACGACAATTATAAAGGTACCTTTAATTCTGTAGAAGAATTTCAAAACACAGAGTTATCGTTAGTGTTGTCAATACAACTTGTGAACAATGTACACTCACTGCTATGTGTGTTGTAGAAAAGTTCGAGTGTTGTAAACAAGATGATTTTACCAGGTTAAGGAAAATTTGTTATAGTGCGTGTATAGATCCGTTATAAATTTATTAAGATTATTTTATTTATGCGTGTGTTACATCCGTAGATGTTGAGCGGTCATTTTCTAAATATAAGAACATCTTTTCAACACGGCGTTCATTGCTCTCCGAGATAAATGTGTCAAACTTATGTCATGTTGCTGACATTTTGTCAGTCTTAATCATTTTGCGCTACGCAACAACAACTGTGAATAATGTAGTTGTGTTATTTATAAAACAAATGTCCAGCGATATAAAGAATGCATGTATTGCAAGGTCGCCCATTTGTTCGCCTTGTTACGATACCAGCCCGCGGGAAAAGTATCTCAACTCTATATATGACTGTACTTTTCCTTCGATTTCGCTGGTACAAAATCATTTATTGCCACTTTTGCAAAGTCCTGAATTTCAAAAAGCGTACATGAAAAATAACATTAAATAATTGTTAGCTGCCACTTCAAACTATGCAAACTAAATTTAACTTAGGTTGACGGAATTACTTTTACCAATATTTTATACGAATTGGTACATATTGTAATTGGTACATATTATAATATTACATGTATTCTAAGTTTCATCTTTTATAAATGTTACAAATAGTTAGCATTTGATGGAAATATGTTCCCATTAACTTTTATAATACTCCACCAAAAGTAGTACCAACGAGGGTAGTCGTTTATATTTTATTACTTTTCAAAATATTCCTCTTGAAAATCAATGCACTTTTGGATTCGTTTAAACCAATCCAAAAAGCATTGCTGTTGATAATGCCAACATATGTCTAACACATGTGTATCAACATAACAAAAAAAATTTCGATAATCGAATGTACACAGCACTCGAAAATTCAAAATTCACCTTTCCATTTGAACAAGCCACGTACACTTTTATATGTAGTTTTAAACTAAAAAATCGCAAAGAAAATCAAGTCTTATTCGAGATTAAGATTTGTTACAAATCTTCTCTGTTGTATCATTCCATTCTGGTTAATTACGTAAAATTAACAGATCATTCATTCTCGCATAAAAACAATACGAAATTATATATTACCCCAGTGCTAATTCCCGAGGTCTTTATATCGTGCTCCACGCTTTCTTATGCAAACGATGTAATCCTTATCTTGATTTTCATATCGGCGTGTAATAAAGCGTTTTGTTGCGCGTTCGGTGGTCCCTTTACCGTAAACAGAACAATGGATCTTCATGAGAAGAGTACATAGACTGGCAAAGAGGATTTACACTTCGCGTCTACTCCATCGAATATATTTTTCCCGTGTGTAAGGGTTAAAACAACCGAATGGCTTTTTCGTTGAAAAAGCTTTAATAAAGTACTTATTGTTTGAAGAAAAGAATATTTACAGTAGCTACGTAGAATTTAGTAACTGTAAATGAATACTTTAAATTACTTGCTTTGAATGTGTTTTAACAGAGTTTATAATTAAAGTCAGAGATACAGAAAAAAAACGCATATGTTTTGTACCATCCTACTGTTGAAAGGTGTTTTTATTTTTGGGGAATAAAGACATATACAAGAGAGCTTTATGAGTTTTTAAATTATGTAAAACCTTTCTTGTGTTGAAGTTGTATAACATTGTATGAACGAATGAAAATATAATTAGATTTCAACAAAATTTAAAATTTTTGTTGAACTAAATCTTGTAAAATGTGCTTGTTTTCTTTGCAAGGAGTATGTCGGCCGTAATAAACTATTTTATTACGTAGAATGACACAGAGATTACTCTTTGGGGTGGCTCGGTCAGAATCGGCTCTCATATTGCTATAATGAACTGTCCCTCGTAAAAAAAATGAGGAAGGATCTTTAAATAACAAAACAACGGAGGTAACAAATAACAAAACATGTAGGTAAATCTTGTTGGAAACTGGTTAATTGAATTAATCAAAAAAAAGGCAAATTACGAAGGCATTTTTTTTTCATACAGAATGTATGTTTAAAATTTTCTGTGTGAATTTTACCGCGTATCCAGATGCTATACTATGATTAATAGCTTGCTTGCTGTTGATGACAACTTAGTTTTCGAAATACGTATACAGAATACGAACATTCGTGTGGTAAGGTTTTTTTGCCTTTTCTGGTTAATACAACATACAGCACGACCATCATATCCTTGGACAAAAATCTACTGCGCATCGTAGGCGTGCCGGGTGGTACACTCCGAGTCATCGGTAAGCTGTTTGTGTCCTCAGTGTGCTTATGATCGTTGCGTGGTTAAGTTGTTAAGTTACGGTTAGTCAAAGTGAGTAATTGAGGTCTTGCATTATAATTGGTTATTATTTGTTTTATTTATTATAATTAATAATGTCCAACTTAGGAGGTGGAAAAGGACTGCATTCACAAACCCGTGAAGTCGTGTTTAATGTTTTTAAGTTTTTAAAGACAATTTCAGGTAACGAAACAGACATAAGAAATTGTACAAAAAGCGAATTAAAGGAATACGTAGCAAGAGCAACTGGTGTTTCAAGAGCTTCTGTCTATAATATTTTAAAAGAGGGGAACGAATATCAAGCAGAACCAGAACGAAATGAGAAAGAGAACACAGAACAACTACCAGTTTTCAAATCGCCAAAAAAGAAAAGATCGAGGAAATGTTTAGTAATGGATTCAATAGACGACATTGACCTATACCAAATAAAACATACTATTTATAATTTCCACAAGACAAATAATCAGCGGATTACTATTAAAAATTTACTACAAAAACTTAAAGAAGATATAAATTTTCCGGGCGGCCGAGAATCCTTAAGAAAAATTATAAAGAAGCTTGGTTTTAGATTCTGTGCTACACAAAACAATCGCAAGATATTACAAGAAAAACCAGATATCAGAAACATTCGTACAAATTTTTTACGAAAAATAGATGTATATCGACGGCAAAATCGTCCAACTATTTATATGGATGAATCCTATATTCATAGCGGCCATACAAAATCGAAAAGTTGGACAGACAAGTCAAGAAATGGGTTATTTTCGACAATCTCCAAGGGCCAGCGTTTAATTATGTTGCACGCTGGAGGTGAGAACCATGGATTTGTAGAAAACGCTTTGTTACTTTTTAAATCCGGAACAAAATCCGGTGATTACCATCACAAAATGAATTTCGAAAATTACCAAAAATGGCTCGTTGAAAAACTAATACCAAATTTACCAAAAAATTCAGTACTAGTTATTGACAATGCTCCATACCACAATGTTCAGATAAATCCAGCGCCTAATTCTAATGCAAACAAGCAAAAAATGTTACACTGGTTGACCGAAAAAGGTATTGCCTGTACATCTGATATGACGAAAGCCCAGTTATATATGTTAATAAAATATAATAAACAACAACACTTACGATATAAAATAGACGCAATTTTGGAGGCACACGGTCATACAACTTTACGATTGCCTCCGTATCACCCTGAACTAAATCCAATCGAAATGATTTGGGCGACTGTGAAAAATTTTGTGGCATCACAAAATGTCACATTTAAATTAGAGGACGCTAAAAGGCTAGCGGAAGAAAAATTTAAAAGCATTACAGTAAATGACTGGAACAAACTTTGCACTCACGTGAAGAGAGTCGAAGATGAATATAAACAAAATGAAGTTTTTATGGATGTTCTTACGGAGTCACTAATTATAAACGTGGGTGCTGATACATCTGACAGTGATTTTGGTTTCAGCGATGATTCAGAATAACTTAGTAATCATTGCTTTGTGAATGTGTTTTATTATGTAATTTATTATGTAATTATGTAATCATTTTGAAATAAAGCTATTTGCTTCTAATTACTGGGTATTATTAAAAAATTTTGTAATTACATTATCTACCTAATCATATTAAGATTTACTTTCATAGTACATCCTCAATAGAACACTATTAAATAACACTTAGCAGCCTCATTAATTAATAATTTACATTCCATTTGGACCAGTATAACATATATTAATAAACAAAAATTTTCTAAATTCTTATTCTTGGCGTCGCGTAGTACAAAATAAAACCGAGCCTTTCTGTTGGGAATGTACCTAATCACCGAAGCGAGCGACACACTGGCGACTAAGTACGAGTAATACCGAAAGTGTGCGCAGATTTTTCTAAGGATATGATGGTCTTGCTGTATATTAACATGCAATTCAAACAAAAAAACAAACCAGTTAACAACACCAATATAGTATTATAAGAACATAGAGTTAATGTATTTAGCAAATATAATTAATTAAAAATATATGAAATAACTCAATAAATATAATGCATTGGTTTTACACTAAACAAACATTACTATTAGTCGAAATTGCTATCACTTAATGGTGACCACCGAACTATAATAAATTTACTATTATCAATTCTTCAATTCAAGACAGTATAAAATAATATTTAAAAATTCTTAATGAATCGCTAGATATGGATATGCGGAGAAAAAAAATAATTGATTGTCAATGCAAATTGTACGTCGTGTTGCAATAAAATTGAATTCCAATTTTGACTGACGGCTCAGTTCCGCAATTCGCAATACCTTGACCACAGCGTCCCGATTCAGCGTATGGGGAGGGTTTCAATGCGCAATTTACGGAAGAAAAACGGTAAAGTATAGAAAGAAGATCTACGTAAAGGTGGAGATTTCGATATCCATAATTCAGTAGCTTAAAGTTATGTACCCAGATGCTTTAACAATTAAATACGCACAATAGATACGATACTCGAATCAAATATCCAATATCTTTCACTTCATGAGGCAGAACTAAACCTCATTAATTCCAAACCGAACTATCCTACTTGGGTCGAAAAAATATGAAAATACAACTTCTTTGTCTTTGTACAAAGTTGCAAGTGACTCTTTAACGTAACGCGAGACTCGCCTTCTTAATACAATCACTGCCAATTAGCTCAATCGCCTGACTTAATAAACGCGGTTATGTTGGCCGTATGGCAAATACTATACCAGTTCATTCATTAGTGTCCAACAGATTAATCATAGTGTCGCATCTTAATAATCTGCTGATGATAACAACTTAGTTGTCCAAATACTTATACAGGGTCTTTATTCGCACACAATTGCTTAGAAATTGCATATTAAGAGGAAACATAAGAAGCTCTACATGCGTTATTCTTTTTACGTAAAATTATGTATTCAACGAAATATACAGTTAAAAAATCACTGAAGGTTGATATATAATCCCTTGCCACATTAATTTTCGTATTCTGTATAAGTATTTCGACAACCAAGTTGTCATCATCAGTAGATAATTAAACAGTGCCGCACCTGGAAACCTACGGTAAAAATATCCGTACGAAAACGAATTCCGCACACGATCCGTAGCGTTGAAACCCAAAACGTACACTGTCACAGTGTTCGTTTTGGCTTTCAACGGTAAGGTATTTTTGGGGAATAAAGACATATACAAGAGAGCTTTATACGCACCACTGAAAGCCAAAACGTGCACTGTTAGTTGTGTACGTTTTGGCTTTCAGCGGTACGGATCGCGTGCGGAATTTTTTTTCGTACGGGCATTTTTGCCGTAGTTTTCCAAGTGCGACACTGTTTAATTATCTGCTGATGATGATAATTTAGTTGTCGAAATACGTATACAGAATACGAAAATTAATGTGGCAAGGGGTTATATATCAATCTTCAGTGATTAAGTTAATCATCCACGGGCTCCATCGAAATTACCTAAATTAAACAAGGGATATTAATCAATAAGGTTGATATATAACCCCTTTCCACATTAACTTTTGTAAATTCTGTATACGCATTTCGACAACCAAGTTGTCATCATCAGCAGATAATTTCAAAGTGTCGCACCTGGTAAAACGCGGCGAAAAAATTGTACGAAAATCAAACTCCGTACGCGATCCACACCGCTCAAAACCAAGATGTACACTGTGTCTGTTTCACAAGATTTTTTAAAAATTACTTTTACTTAAACTAACATGCACTACATTGAAAAAGGTTATTATGGTCAAGCAAGTGTCTGTCTGGGTGATTTATGTGTAATTTATGATATTGTTCCTGCTGTCTTTCAGTAGAGAGAAAAGAGGGGTTTGTAAGGGGCCGGCGTCATTATAGTTCACCACATGGCTTAAATTCTTTAAGATGTGCATGCTTTCATACGCGTCCAGTTCGCGATAATTGTACACGTTCTTTATCAAATGTAAACAATCCATATTAACACTGTGGTTATTTTCCAATACATGTCTCGCTATACCCGATTTTTCCGGTCGGTTGAATTTTATGTGCGAAAGGTGTTCTTTATACCTGGTTTTGAACGATCTTTTAGTTTGGCCGATGTATTGTCTATTGCACTCTAAACATTCAATTCGGTAGATTCCCGATTTTTTATTTTCTTCGATTTTGTCTTTTGCATTTCCTAAAAGCATTTTAAGGGTATTATTGGGGCGGGAACATACTTTAAACCCGCGATCTTTAAAAATACTATTCAGATTTTTTGTCACACGATGGAAAGGTAAACAAACAAAATGCTTTTCCCGATTGCTCTGTGGTGAAAGACATGTGGTGTCACTGATTGTTTTTCTTATGTTGGCCTTTCTAATTAATCCATTGATTATTTCCGAATCGAAACCGTTGTATACCGCGATATTCTTAATGAGGTTCAATTCTCTTTCATATCTTACTTTTGTTAATGGGAAATTGATCAAACGATTAATCAGAAAATTGAATGAAGCCATCTTCTGTTGCATGCTGTGATTTGAGTCAGCCGTAATGAATCTATTGACATTGGTTTCTTTTCGGAAAATATCAATTTCTATTTTGACATCATTCCTAATCACTAAGGTGTCCAAAAAAGGCAACTTGTCATTGTTTTCTTTTTCTACTGTAAATTTAATTGTCGGGAATTTTGAATTTAACTGTTTAACGAAATCATTTAAGTTGCATTTTTGTGTATTGAAAACCGCGAAAATATCATCGACACAACCTTATTGATCAAGTCAATCAACCACAGGCTCCATCAAATTCAACTAAGGGATATTAAATTAATAAGCTATTTGCTCGAACGATTTCATGAACCAATAACAAACTTAATCGAAGAACTTTTGCAGCTTACTGTTGAAGCGCTTGCATAGAGAAACTTCAGAGGAAACGGCATGTTTTTTAATAATATTTAGTATTTATAACGCCCTGATATAGAAATATTACATTCTATGCTGTAACTCAGTTACATTTCATTTAATAACAAGGAGATGATTCATCCTCTCCTTCGCTTTGTCTCTATATATTATCTGATTAGGAATATCATTCTTTTCTTTTGTTTGTCTTTTACTTCATTATTTCCTTTTCGGACCATTTTTACGTCAGATATTTTTAAATTATGACCACTTCAACGAGACGAGATAAGAAGCGATATTATTAGGGCTTTAAATACGTTTTCTTTGTCATTTCCTTCGGGATTTCGTTTTTGAGATAAAATGAGTGTATTGTTTTCGTTGGAATAACGCTTTTCAAGTTGCAACAGTGAAAAATTAATCTAAAACAAAACATCGATAGGAAAATATTTCTTTGCAATGACTTATTATAATCAACCAATTGAAAGAGAAATATTGAATTTCAGATGCCCAAAGAAATAAAATAAAAGAAATAGTTCAGAATTAGATGCTTGTCTTTAATAAATGTTTTATTAAAAGACGAAATACGTTAAAACAAGTCATTGTAATAATACCGTCTTGTTTTAATAGATAGCATTTATTCAACATGTACAAAGGGTACCGGGAAAGTTTTGCATTACAGCTTTGTTTATTTAATTTTTTCAAAGTAATTTCCTCTACACTCAATACACCTCTCCATTCTCCGAAACCAATTTTTAAACCAGTTCTGCCAAGTTTCACTAAGGAGTAAAGCACACTCGTTGTCCCAAGCCCGCAGAAGGTCCTCATCACTGGAAAACTGCCTACCTTTTAGCTTCATTTTCACATGCGGGAACAGTGCAAAGTCGCAGGGAGCAAGATCTGGACTGTAGGGAGGGTGTTCGAGAAGTTTTGATCCTGTCGTGGTCAAATATTCGGTGCAGGCTTGGATGTGGTGACCTGCAGCATTATCTTGATGGAGGAACCAAGTGTCCATTCTTGACTTTGGCCGCAGGTTCTTCATAGATCCAACGATTCTAGGCAGGCACTGTGACTGTCTTTAGTGTGTCAAAAAACGACGCATTCCACAATTCCACTCGATTTGAAAAATACAGCTAACACTTTCTTCTTTACAAATCGGGATTTTCTGATAACTACGGGTGTGTCCTCATCATCAAAGACCCAAGCTTTGGTCGGCACATCGTAATAGTAAAGCCAAGTCTCGTCAGCTATCACGATGTTGTTCGCATGCCGTAATTGTCCCTTATTAAACTTTTTAGCATCTCCCGGCACCAAGTCTCCCGTCGTGTCATCTGCTCTTCAGTCAGTCGATGCGGCACTTTGAGAGAACAAAGCTTCTTCACGTGCAAATGCTCATCCAGAATCGAACGAATTGCTGGTGTATTTAGGCCTGAAGTACCATCTATCTGTTGGTAGGCCACTCGCCTGTCTTCGCCAAGCATTTTCCTCACAGCGGTAACGTTTTCCTCCGTAACTGACGTTCATGGCCTTCCCGGCTTCTCAGCATCGTCCACAGTTAAATTTCCCTTTTGGAATTCTCTATACAACCTGATTGTCGTGCGATATGGACATCACCTAGTGCAAGAGTCATTTCTTCGAAACACTGGTCAATGTTTAAAGCACGCACGAAATTATAACGCAAAAATTCCCTTATCTCATTTCGTGACCACGATGCCATCGCAAACACTTTACACTCTCATTGCTAATGAATAACTGAGCCCATTGAAATGGCGCGGCGGCTACTATGCACGTATGAACATGTCTCAACATACAGCAACGAGCAGCTTCCTACGATTCATTGTTGCGTCATATTGCAAAACTTTCCTAGTACCCTTTGTAATGTGAGATCAAACATGATTGATTAAATTAGTATTGCCGAAGCAGATAATTTTCATTAATTAAGCTTACAACTATTGTGCTGTCAAAACTTTTCATTTTCTGAGTGACATTATCGTGTGAATGTTTGTAAGTCATTAATTTTGTTTCTTGATTTCGCATTGCTATTATTATTATTATCTACATATTATAAGTAACAGTATTTCTTAGTGCCAGGTTAATAGTGGAATATGTTATCCTAGATCAGGTGATCTTCAGTGTTATGAAGTCTATTGTAATAAATTTTATTTTTTAATGAATGTAATTTTGATGGAGCCTGTTGTTGATTAAATTGATCACTGAAGATAGGTTTACAAGAAAATGAACGAAATTATTTGCTCTTTGAATCTATATTTAGTAGAGTTGTTAAACTCTCTATTACTGGTGCGTATAGACGTATTGCCTTCATGGAAATTTTTCCAAATGTATGCAAATAAATTCAAATACATCTACATAATAATAAGTCGGTAAGTTTCAGGGTTGCTCTAAGTTTTTTATAAAAAATATTATTATTACATAGGTGTTGAATAATCTATTTTTTTATGTACATGGGAAACATAACGATAACATTGGGAAAGGTAAGCAAAAAATTACTAACGATATCGAAAGTAAAACAACGAATGCTAAACGAAAATCTACTCTCACCGTATTTATTCAATGTTACTTTCGCAATCTTCATTTGATTTGGCTAAATATCTATCCTTGAGGGTGAGCAAAGAAGCAGAACTTTTCAGTGTTTGTTGATGTTTTTCGTATTTTCTTGCACTCTAGTTTGTACGCCGTTCTACTTTCAAGTAACGAAATTTAAATGTCGAATCTAATTTAACTTCTGAACTAAGTAGACGGTAAACTTTATATTACAAGTCGCCGAGAAGTGTGTGTACCGTACCTTTCCGGAATGCGATCTTTTTACATGGTTGCAATTTGTTTCATAAGAATTTTAAAATTCATTTTTTATGAAAAAAAAAGAAAAGGAAATGCGTTTGGTATTATGCAGATGAAGGTGCTTTTCATTTTCGACAGGGTGATATGTTGAAACAATTATAATTTATAATAATTTAGTATATATGTAGGATTAAAGTTGCTCGCTAAGCGTGTCTCTGTTGGGCTCCACGGTCACCGGATTTGACACCCTGTGACTTCTTCCTGTGGGGTTTCGTTAAAGACAACATTTATATACCACCACTCCAACAGAACCTGGAAAAGTTAAAGAACCGGATCAGTACTGCCCTAACATCAGTGACGAAGGACATGCTTACCCGAGTATGGGAGGAATTTGATTATCGATGTGATATTGTTCGTGTCGCTGATGGAGGACATGTTGAACATCTGTAATCTGAACTTGAGAGGTTTGTAAATATGTGTGTAAAGTTTCATATTCGTATGTCTAAAAGTTTAATAAATATGTACACGCATTCGAAATACGTATATTCTTTTTGAAACAACCTGTATACTATAGGCATGTGTTGCGGTCGCGATAGATGTTCTAGAATGTTCGAGACAAATCTAAACTTCACGGGAGGCTGCGAGAATTTCAGATAAAGTAGACATAACACAAACAGCGATCGAGAAACACTGAATCTGATTTTATCAATGCAGCGGATCCCCATTGTTAAATATCGTTAAATTTACCCTTTCGTTGTAATGTAATTAAAGCAGTGTCGTAGTGTAGTTCAAATAGTAGCTAATGTTACAATTGCAGCAATAGAAAATTGTTGAATGAAGTAGCGGTAAAAATTGTGATTGAAAATTGGGACGCAAGTATGAAAAGGTTGTAATTGTTTTTTGTTATGAACAGCAAAAGTTTAATAACGTGATATAAAATTTATAAATATATGCCAAGCATAGAGAAAGTGAATTTACAACAAAAAGCATAAGTGCTATTATGAAAATATTCTAACGTAAAGTGAAAGAAGAAATAACGATCATAGTTAATTACAAAGCCAAAAGAACAGTTAATTCAATTAAATAGAGTTATTAACGATCTACGTACAATATAAGCATGTGTGTAGGAACAAAATCAGGATATATAAGATGAAAAGTCTTTTACTTAATAATTGTATTGTTTCAGTTGTATATATGCATTTCTTTATTTCAAGGACTTTAGAATTGATTCAGATAATATTTTATTAGCAAATTTTTTGTCAATACGAAAACTAAACCTTCTGCTTAACTTCTTTTGCTTCTTCATTCAAGTAATTGGAAATTCCCCTTTTCTCACGTCTAGCGACCAATATCTTTCGCCAAAAAAGAAACAAATAAGACAAACAAGCGACGACCGAAAATGAAACACATCCGCAAGGAAAACAAAGGTATTTATTTTGATCCGACCAATTCTGCCGCGTGCGCGATACAAAAACTTGTTATGTTACGCTTTGACGGCGCAAATCTCCAGAACAAAAAGAACGGATGCCCGGGAAACCCCCTCCGTTCTTCTTTCACTTTTCTCAGCACTTCTTCCATATCGACGCCATTATCCTTAAAAGAAACGCGAAGAGAAAAAAATGCGAAAGTCACAATAAACATCCGCAAGCATTTTGTGATATATTTATGGAGTTGCCCTTCCTGTATGCTTTAAGAAAAACGCTATATATGTATATAATAATTTTCCTTCTCTTTTCTATATTGTGGTCTTATTTGATATTTATCATATATAAAGTGAAGAATTTTATAGTTGTATGCATATAATATATGCATTTATGTAAAAAAACTTTCTATGTAGAAATATACATGTCAAAATTTGTTTAGAAACCTTGATTTTAATATTTATGGACATATGTATATACATATGTACAAGACCAAAATCTAATACAACCTTCTTTTTAATATAACCTTCTTAAATAATTAAAAACTTTCCATTGAGAAATACGAGGCTAGCAATCTAAAACGGCCTCGCATGTATACACTATCGCTCACGGAAGTATGACCAACAACTACATCAACCAACAACAAGAAATAAAAATACAAAATATCAACGTAATTGAACAAAAATTAATATTTATTGATTCTTTATATAATAAAAATTAAAATTACAATTCATTAAACTTATTCCTAATATAATTATATATTATATTAATTATACTTTCTTTTCATCGAATAAACCGCCGTTCGCGGCGATTACAGCTTTTGTTATTCGGGGCATTCTTTCTATTCATTTTCTTATTACATCTGGTGTAATGTTATTCCATTCTTTTTGTAAAATATTCCAAAGTTTTTCCTTCGATGTTGGACATTCCTTTCTAACTCTTCTATCGTGTTCATCCCATAATAATTCAATGGAGTTGAGGTCCGGACTCTGAGGCGGCCGTGTCATTGCTTTCAAAATATTTTTATTTTTCTCCGCCTCAAGGTAATTTTTACACAACAACGACGTGTGTTTGCGGTCCTTATGCATAAATTCAAAATTATTACCGATTAATCGCAGGCCTGACGGTAAAATGTGATTTTCCAAAATTTCTCGATAATACTTGTTTCTCATAATACCATCTATTTTTATCAAATAATAATGAAAAACAGCTCCAGACTACAACAGAACCACCCCCACGTTTCACCGTTGGAGCTATGCAATCTGGCAACATTTTCTCTCGCGCCGATCGTCTGACGAAAATTCTTCTCTTTTGCCCGAACACGAATTTCGATTCGTCTCTCCACAGTACGTTCTTGACTCATCGATTGTCTAATTACGGTGTAACCTTGCCCATTGAAGTCGTTTCTGCTTATTTCCACGTCGTAATAGTGGTTTCCGTGAGGCAACGCGACCGTGTAAATTTGCTTCCACTAATCGTCGTTTCACTGTACTCATAGAAATTTCTTTAGCACGGCCCTGATTAAATTCGGATGTTACTTCAGGTGATGTTAATTTTCTATTTCTTTCGCTAATTAATACATATAATTCTTTCGTCGTCAGCTTTGAAAGTATCTCTCGGTGGTCCCGGTCGATCCTTGTAAATGTATGAAACACTAATGTTTAAATCTCGCCTCGTGCCGTAGTGAGACTCAATTGAACGCAATTTGAGTAAAACAATCAACGAGAAGTAGTGAAGATGACAACAGCGAGTCTGTTGAAATCTTAAGGCGAAATAAGTCCGTTAGTGGATTTCGAAACATGTGTCACATTCAGATGTATATATATAGTCACATATTACATTAAGAGTGACTTACTTTTATTGTTTTTACTGTATTTATTTTTATTTTCACTCTTATACTTTTCTCCTATAATTAGTTGCTGTGCAAATGTTTGTTAATAAGTAATGTAAACGACATACAAGTTAACATTACACAAGAGCCTCGTAGCATGCCGATGACACATCTTTTACTGTAAACAAAGAAACAAAGGAAAAAGTAAACCACAAATTAAACACAATATCGGAAGAAGCCAAAACATGGCTTCACACAAATTGGTTACAATTAAATGAAGAAAAAACACAACACTTGCAATTTTCGACAAAAAATAAGGAGTTTACGTCAGATAGTGTAAAATATTTTGGACTGAGTTTAGATAGCAAGCTTTCCCGGATAATACATGTGGAAGAGTTTAGCAACATGTATCTACACGATTCGGATGCTGAAAAATACGACTACTCATGCAGCGGCAAAAACTGCCTGCGCCAAATTGGAAGCTAAATTAACTAACGGAATTCTTTTCTAAGCTATTTCCCATGCAGTGGAAACAATATTCGTACTTCAAAAGAGTGCCATTAAAATTGTGCAACCTAAAGAAGAAAGAAAGCTGTAAAACATATGTGGACAACAACCGGCCCGCTGTAAGATTTGATCCGGCCCTCGAGACATTGTCGTATTATTTGATGTCTGATATCTATCGCTAAAAATTATGAACACTACTTTAAAATGCACTACTTTTAAACGCGGCCCCCGAATGTATTTGCACATTAAAGTTTGGCCCACAACATGTCAAAGGTTGCCCATACCTGCTGTAAAACATATTTCATGCAAGAACAAATACTTACGCTTCCATGCTTGTATCTACTTACCTGTCTCAAATTTGTTCTCAACAGCCAAGACCAGTTTAAGGTAAATAGCGAAATATGGATATAATACCCGTACTAACAGTAACAAGCAAATACCTTGCCATAGACTTCAAGCATCGCACACGGAGTCCTAAAATTTATAATAAATTTTGATATTTACGTTCACAAAATACTATTTAATTTATAAATCAAACTAAAAAAATGTTAGAAGTAATAAATATGGTTTAGTTGGTGAATTTTTAGTGAACAACTTTTAATTCATTTTTCATTTTTTAACATGTTTCTATTTGCTTTCCATATCACTGGAGTTCGTTTTGTATCTTATAAATATTTTACATGTATTATTCAATAATGTATATTTACCTTCCGTGTTATGTTTTAATTACATTAAACAAGAAAATATCTATATAAGTATCTATCTATCTATCGTTACAAACATTATTGTAGATGTTAGTCTTTGTTGATTTCTTCTTTTAATTTGTTATTTTAGATGTGTTTCTATATTTTCAGTATTATTAATATTGAAAAATATACAATATCCACATTTATATACAAGGAGTGTTCAAATATAAATTGAATTAAATTCGAATTTAATACCAAGCAAAAGAAACAACAACCAATGTTAGTAGCATTGCCTGATGCATGAGAACTAACCTCTTTCAGTTGCTCATCAACCAGCGTGCATTATTAGTTACGTGACGAAGATGAGTGAAGTTCAAATGCATCCAAGCTTGGAACAGGAAATTATTATTAAATTTAAACTATTGGAAATTTGTGCAAAAGTTAGAAGACAGCATGGGGGATGAACAATGGCAAACACAAGTATTTAAAAATCTTTTAAAGACCGGCAAGAACGTGTCGAAAATGAACCAAACTTTCGACGTCCAAAAGCAGCTGCAACAGACAAAAGAGCTGATCGACTTATTCAAACAGATCATCGAATTATAGTACGGAATATTGTCTCTACACTGGATATTAGTGTTGGTAGTATGGAGAGTTGTATCAAAAAACAACTTCATTACCGTACAGTATGCGCACGTTAGATTCCACGAATGCTAACGGATGAAGACAGGCAAACACGTTTGTAGGTGACTCACGCATTGTTGGCATAAACGAAGAAAAGAATGATGCTTTTCTGCAGCCTTTTGTTACCACCGATGATGCATGAGTACACTATTTTACTTCAGAAGGCAAACGAGTATCGCAGTGACGACATCTCTCAAACCAAAGAAGCTAGAAGCTACTTTTTCAGTATGCAAAATTATGGCTGCATTCTTTTGAGATATGCGATGCGTTCTACACATTGTTTTCTTAATATAACAGGGCATTGTAAACGCTGTGTATTGCTCCAATTTCTTGAAGGGTCCAGTAAAAACAACCATCCACAACAAGCGTTAAAAAGTCCGCAATTTGTCTGCTTCCTATAGGATAATGCGCATCATACGATGGCTACAATCCAAGAACTAAAGTCAAGCATTCTTTTAAAACTTCAAGAAATTTTAAAGAAAAAGTTAAAGCTATTCGAGGGTGGGTCTATATGTAGCCGCAAGAAATTTTTTGTCAAGAAATGCGGGAACTACCGAAGCGATGGCACCCGTATATTGAAAAGGAGGGAGACCATGTTGAAAAATAACAGTATCCTACCTAATTGCTTTCTATCAATTTAAATTTGAACACTCCTCCTGTTATATTTTTTACACTCATTTATACGAAAAGAAATTCTGAAACCATCAAAAATTCTAAGATCTGGTTACCTTTAACTTTGAAAAAAACTATTATTTATGAATTACATTTCATTTAAGTAGTCGCAAAAATAATGTTGAATTACCTTTACGTGGATATAATAAAGTGGAATTAACAGAAGTGAAACAAAATTTTTCACTAAGTATTCTGTTTAAAATTTCGATCAAAATAGGCAGAAGGAAAAGTCTCTAGGTACAACATTTTCTTAATAGGATCTCAAATCCTAGTCAACCTGCTCCAAACTTCCGAAGAATATACTTCCTCGCATTCTATTCGGTATTTTGTACTCTTTTTCAGTGCCCTCCCAACATCATCTCGTTGTTTATACAGGCATAAAAGGAATCTCTCATCTAATTTTAGCGCGTAAACAACCACATGCAAGCCAACATCGGGCGAACAAGGAAATTTCGTTGTGGAAATGTGAAGATGTCGGTCGTGTCAAACGACAAAGATGTTTCCCTTTATTCTTTCGATCATCTTTCCCTTTTTGTCTGCGATGTTACATTATTACTGTCCTGAGGAAACGATACATTCAGATCGCTGTTGATATATCGGAAAGTCAATCGTACAATGTTCGATACTATCGTGCGCTCACACCATTATTTTCTGTATACGCATGTATGGACGTAAAGGGATGTAAATATGTACAAAGGAGTGTATATGGATCGAAAGAAATGACGACGAGAAAACGAAAATCCAATGTTATATCGAATTTTCCTATTTTTTTTCTTATATCGAATAATGATGTTCGTAGGAAATTTATCTCCGAAAGGAATTGATAGGAAATTTATAGACCATATGTCTATAAAAACATACAAAATGATTTTTATACGAAGTTAAGCCTAGGTTTGTTTACTATTAATATATGGTTTTGCGGTTTAATTTATTGTTCGAAGTACTAAAAAGTGCAATTTAAATAGCGAGCAAAAATTGTAAATATATAATCAATGAAAAAGAAATGTAAGTTCAGTTTAAACGATGAAATTAACCTTTCGTTTACCAGATATCAGAAGACTCACTAACTACCACATATATATATATATATATATATATATATATATATATATATATAAAGGCTGTTTAAAATTGCGCGATTTTTTTTTAAGAATTAATAAAATATAGATAGCGCACTGAATTTGTCTGGGTATGTGGGCATTTAAAAGGTGTAATGTATGACATTGTTGAATTATTTTATGAAAATCAGCGTTCTGTGAAAAGAGTTTTTAGAAAATTACGTGAATATTATGATTTACACAATCATCCATCTGACAGCACTATTGGTCGAATTATTAAAAAAATTCATGAGACCGGTTCCGTGGAAGATCAAAAAAGTGAAAAATACAGTCGTAGTGGTCGTTCACATGAAAATATTTGTTTGGTTCGTGAAAGTGTTGCTGAAGATCCTGAAATGTCCATTAGACGACGTTCGCAACAACTTGGACTTAGTGGATCAACACAAGGATTTAACTCTGAAAGCATATAAGGTTCAAATAGCACAGGAACTGAAGCCATTAGATCATTTAAAACGTCGTTCATTTGTCAATTTTATCAATGAACAACCAGTTGATTTTTTTCAAAAAATAATGTTTTCCGATGAGGCACATTTTGAACTTGGTGGCTATGTTAATAAACAAAAGTTTCGTATCTGAGCTGAGGAAAATCCACGAATTGTGCATGAGAAACCTATGCGTCCTAAACGAGTTACTGTTTGGTGTGTAATATGGTCAGGTGGTGTAGTTTGACCTTACTTCTTTGAAAATGCTGCTGGTGAAGCTATTACTGTCAGTGGTGATCGATATCGTCGAATGATAACTGAATTTTTGTGGCTTGAATTAATGAATATTGATGTAGAGGACATGTGGTTTCAACAGGATGGTGCTACACTTCACTTTGCACACGAGTCAATTGATTTATTGAGAGAAAAATTACCTGGACGTGTAATCTCAAGAAACGGTGATGTTAATTGGCCACCAAAATCATGTGATTTGACACCGTTAGACTATTTTCTTTGGGGTTTGTGAAATGTCAGGTTTATAAAAACAATCCACAATCAATTCCTGCTTAGAAAGGTGAAATTATTCGTCTCATTGGTGAGATAGAGCCTAGATTATGTCAAAATGTCATTGAAAATTTTAACGAAAGAGTGGACGCCTGTAGAGCTGTAAGTGACACAGATATTATGGGCAGATATTTTTTTTCGCATATAAGTGTCATAATTGATACTTCAATTACCAATAAAAAGTTTTTAAAAGTGAATGCATATTATGTGTTTTATTTATTCTTTAAAAAAAACCGCGAAATTTGAAACACTCTTTATATATATAATTTTTAAAACAAATTTTATACAAATGCGAACATCTAATTATATATATATTATTATATATACATGTAAGCATATATCAGGTAAGTCCATAAGTTTGTGCGCTTCTTCGCTATTGGGGCAAGAAACCCCTGTTATTCTGATAACAATTAATTTAAGAAAGTTAAATTAAAATTCAGAGAGCACTCAGTTCATTGTTTCGATTGTTCGATTGTCATAATAATGTATTCAGGTTTCGTCAGCAGTTATTATTCCTAGGCACACACGCCTTTCGGGCGTCCACCACGTTGTTCTGTAAATATACTGTGACTGCCACATTTAAACACAGGTGGGTTATTGTTTTACAGTTGCAATCAATAAAAATAGATCTCCGTAGACAAACACCAGCTCAATTTTGGTTTTCGTAGTTTGCGACCTCAGCAAAGTAAAATAAAGAAAAGTTTATGTTAAAAGAATTGCAATATTTCGTATCTCTGGAGTTATTTGTTTGCCGCTTTTGAAGGCCCTTAACCCGATCAGAGATTTGATGGATGCGGGTAAAGATCATTTTAAGGGACGCGACACTATTAAATACATACTAGCAAGAGTTGCCTAATACTGAAGAACGTTGGTGTACAAAGAGACATGATATTCTAACTTCTAAGGTAACAATGGGTATATTAACGAGGACGACAAACACAAATAATACAGACGATAAATTAATTGTAGATGACAAGAACTAAATCTTGAAATCCTCGCAAATGAAAAAAATTTTGTTTCTTCATCGAAATAACAATCAATACCACAACCGCTGAAAAGGGTACACAATAAAATTCCACCAGAAGCACCTCTTTGTGACTGCTACTTCGAATTTACATCTACGTACCGCACAGGTCAGAAGATGAAGAATTTTACTTAAATTCACTCACTTACTAGATATGGAGACTTTTCCACGAGAAGTTAGCAACACAAACAAAAGACGCCAGGTAAGATGAAATTACAAAATGTAAACAATGTCAACAAACAAATCGACAAAGGATTTTAAAAGAAATTGTAGATAAACTACAACAGTGAATGTAGAACAAATCTTTAATTATGGTGTTCAACGTTTGATAATAAAATTAATTTCAACGGTTTTTTGCAGTGCAGCCACTAATGACAAAGAAGAACTTTGTAATTTATCAATTGCTTCAACTGCTCCTTTGTAATTGTTATATTTGAAAATCTGCTTCTTTAAGAACAATTTATAAAATTGTAAAACTTCGGATTTAATATTTTGGAAATGCAGAAAATAAAAGGGTACTACCTTTAACCATATTTCTCAGGGTGTAAGAATCGACTATGGAGATTCGGAGATGTCCCTGCGGAATTTTCGAACATGTTTAGAGGATTCAAGGAACAATGCTTTTCTGTGCGCTATCAAATCGTTTATCTCTGGTTTCTACCATAAAACGTAAAGTGTGGATTTTACAAGTAACATGTAAGAAGCTACTACAATCGTCTTTAAGAAACTGACTAACAGAGCGCACAATTGCAGCGCCATAAGTCGTAAATATTTAGAGCGGGTCTCCCGAAAGTTCGGATTTTTCAAATGTATTTAACACCTCTTTTAAATTGACTTCAGCAGTACATTCTTGTATTCCTCTGGTAGCTAGTAAGACTGAAAATGACAATTTATGTGGTCCCACTGGACGAAATTTAATTAACATTAACAACAATTCTTCTACAAATTGTCCTTTGGTTCATAACAGATTTCTATTTTATAAGTTCAATTTAATTCTACATTCAATACATTCGCGAGCAAATGGGACAAAATTTTGTTTTAACGCTTTCGAATTAGATAATACAGTTCGTGTATTTATTCCAGAATAAACAAAAACGATTCATTATGTTCAACATAAATCGAATAAAATTGCCCATTCGCTGGGTTTATTGCAAACTAAACATTTCACTTTTGCTCCATCGTGTATTAAAATCGGAAATTCACAAACAAACTTAATTACTCTGTCAGATAATGGTCATCTTTTTGGTCTAGATAACTGCAAGATATTTCTATCCAAAAACAAATACAAAACATCACAAAATCACATTTAAATTAGAGGACGCTGTAATACATTACAGTAAATGAACAAACTTTGCTCCGTGAACATCTGACAGTGATTTTGGTTTCAGCGATGATTCAGAATAACTTAGCACTTTGTGAATGTGTTTTATTATGTAATTTATTATGTAATTATCTAATCATTTTGAAATAAAGCTATTTGCTTCTAATTACTGGGTATTATTAAAAAATTTTGTAATTACATTATCTACCTAATCATATTAAGATTTACTTTCATAGTTCCTCAATAGAACACTATTAAATAACACTTAGCAGCCTCATTAATTAATAATTTACATTCCATTTGGACCAGTATAACATATATTAATAAATAAAAATTTTCTAAATTCTTATTCTTGGCGTCGCGTAACAAAATAAAACCGCGCCTTTCTGTTGGGAATGTACCTAATCACCGAAGCGAGCGACACACTGGCGACTGAGTACGAGTAATACCGAAAGTGTGCGCAGATTTTTCTAAGGATATGATGGTCTTGCTGTACATACATATCAACCTTTCTACGTTTTCGGCGCATATATAAACCTTTCCGGGTTATTATGGAATGAATAATACAACACTCCGAGCTTCGAAATCCTCAAATTATTGAAGCCGCCATCTATTTATTACCTTACTATATACAGTATTGTATAAATTAATGGAATCATGACTATTTTTTTAGTTTCCTGCATGTAGCAACATTGTTAGGTCAGTTCTGACAGTAGCTTTATGTCAAAAAAACATAACCTATATCACTGGGAACATATTACACAGTTATTCAGTGCGTTTTACAGAGTTTATTCACATACATATATTCTTTCAAAGTTTAAAATTTGATTTATATTGTGCTTTTAGCGGTTGTTCACGATATGGATATCACGCCCAGAAAACGTGAAAAGATTGTGACATTAAGTGAGCACACTTCAATGTCACAGAGAGATATTGCTCAGAAATGTGGCGTTAGTCAAGGAGCAGTGAGCAACATTCTAAAGCAAAAAAAGAATAGCGGAATAGTTGGAGTGAAACGAGCGGGAAAATGTGGGAGAAAGAGGAAGATGACATCCCGGGATGCCACTTTTTTGGTCAGAAATAGCAAGCTGAACCCAAGAAAAACTAGTTTTGAACTACAAAAAGACTTAGCCGACACTAGAGTGAAAGTGCATGACTCGACAGTTCGTAGGAGACTTTTAGAGTCTGGAAGAAAAGCCATTCGATCACAGAAGAAGCAACTTCTCCCTCAACGAATAATGAAGCAGATTCTTATTTGGGCCAAGAAATATGCCGGATGGAATGAGGAAGACTGGAGAAAGGTGTTGTTCTCAGAAGGGTCCCATTTTTTGGTGCAGGGGCAGCGATCAAAATTCGTGAGAAAAAGTGGAGATGAAAAACTCACTGCAGCTCATATCGATCAGACTGTCATGCATCCTGTAAAGAAGATGTTTTGGGGATGTTTTTCGTACATGGGGCCTGGATCGCTGGTGCCTATAGAAGGTATGATGAACAGCCAGAAATATAAAGAGCTACTGGATAAGTATTTGGGAAAAGATCTAAAGAAATGTGAGGCGAACTGAGGTGCAATTTTCCAACAGGACTCAGCTCCATGCCACAAATCGAAGGTTATGGTCAAATATTTCAAGGAAAAACGAATAACTCTCCTCGACTGGCCTGGCAATTCTCCAGACTTAAACCCAATTGAAAACTTGTGGGCCGTTTGTAAGGCTAGGTTACACAAAATGGACTATACAACGAAGACAAAATTGATAGAAGTAGTATTCAGGTGTGGTTTCGGGACGAGAAAATAAAGGAAAACTGTCAAAAATTAATAGATTCCATGCCGAAAAGAGTTCAGGCTGTCATCGTAGCCAAAGGAGGGCATATCTCTTATTAAATTACTAGTAATTTATAATTTTATACCATCTCATCGTAATTATATGACAGATAAACGGTTTTCTCAGTTATATTGTGTTTGATTCCATTAATTTGCACAAAACTGTATGTACATGCATATTTGCGTAAATAGAATAAAGGAAAGAGATCTGCAAATTTCATTGTAAACACGGACATGATTACTGTCATTTAATAGCACCGCCATTGTTAGTTTCATAACCTAAAAGCGGTCGCTATTTTGACAACTTACTGTACCTCCATTAACTAAATAATGGCTCGTTTTTTTTCACATTAAGTGCTTGAGAGTAACCAAATACACATAAAACGAGTTATATATAATGTTGCTAGCAATTTTAGTGCCTCGTAAAACGATAGTGGAAGATCTGCATTGTTTGTGCGGGATTATAGAATGTTTCATATTCAATGCATAACACAACGTGTATAAAACGTATACGATGTTATGCATGTTGTCATTATGTAAATCTTATTGAGCGAAAACTGATAAAACTAGTGATCTTTAATGGTTCAATTGGCTTAACGGTAAGATAAAATAATGATTGAATTGTTAAAAATTTAATGATATTATTCTGCAAGACGTGGATGAGTATCTAATAGGTGTAAAATATTTTTATCTAGCATTACATAGAGAATATAAAAGTAAAGTGAGAAATTCGAGCTTTACATGATAACCTTCTAGTAATCGTCTTCCGGATGATAAATCACCATGCATAATAACATAAACGGTAATAAAAAATTTCGCGCGCTAACTTTCCTATAATGAGATCGAAAAAATAATATAATTAGTATTGTAATAACAACAATAACATTATTCTCCAACAGCTTTCCATTTATAGGAAAACTTTATAAATTAAATACAGATATTTTAAAATAAGAAGCCGTTCAGAAAAAGTAACTACACAGTAGTAAAAAAAGAACTGACGTAAATAATACAGCGTGTTTCAATAAGAATATACGTATTCCAAAGTTTTATTTTGTCCAAACTATCGTTCGTTACGCCTCGGCTCGGTTATTGGAGAAACGAATATATAGTCTAGTTTATTTAATAGCCGCTAAATGTCAGCTGTCTTCTGTTTTTCTTGGTAACCGTCATATGTTCAAAATGGCTACTCCACAGCAGAAACCATTTTGCGTTCTCGAGAGATTTGAAATTTTTTCCCTTCAGAGTGCAAACTGTTCACGAATTGCTGCCTGCTGATCGTAGGACAAGCTTAACTTACTGCCATACTCTGTTAAACTTGGTGCAAGAAGAGGATGATTTCGTATCAAAAATCATAATGAGTGACGAAGCCCATTTCCATTTAGGTGGTTATGTTAGCAAACAAAATTTACATTATTACCTCCTCCTTTTTAATTAAAAAAGGCAAAATATGAAAATGTGTTTGAATGTGTGTGTAATGTGGGTTATTGATTGATTGAGACAATTTATTACCTCCTTTGTTTTAATAAATAATAATAGTGATATTATTTAAAAGAGAATATTTATTTGCACGTGTTGGTTAGTCAATTTATTACGAGCGCGTGTTCGACTAGCTAAAGCACTGTAATAAATGCAAATAAAAGACAAGAAAGTAATATAATTGAATGTAATGTGAGGAGTTAATAATTAATAGTTGTGTACAATGAGCATCAAAAGTCCAGGACGCGTGCCAAGCTGAAAGAAAGATTATTAGTGGAATAAAACGACAGAAATGCCTTTAAAATTTTATTCACAAGTTAAATTAATTCTTAAAGCTTGAATGTGTTAAATAGAAATAGTTAACAAGAACCAGAGCAACAAATAAAATATGATAAACGTCGTCGCAAAGCTGCAATAAAAGATAAGTCTAACGATATTTAGCTGGTTAATAAAATATACAAAGAGTTAGATTAAAATACTTGTACTTGCGTGTTTGCGTATATGTATATATCCTGGATCAGGAAGCTGTGTATTTTTCGCGTACGCGAAATTAAATACGAAGTCACAAGAAGCGCGAATAAAGGTTCGCGGCACAAACACGTGACAGACGCGTGTCGTCTGGATGACGATAGAAAAGCGAAGAGGGTTGTTCTCTTACGGCTATGGCTTTATAAGGAACCGACCCCATAACTGAGGGGGTATTGGTCATGTTTGAATTAACCAATAGCAAACAACAAGGACAGGCACAGATATTAAAATTGTGATCTTAATTTCAATATAAGCATTAAGCAAATTATCTACACAGAATAGTAGACGTGTATTCTGTGTAAAAGAAATACCAAATTGGGATTGGTATTTGAATCGCGAATTGCATTTAGGAATCAATATAATAAATTGATATCGAATTCAGTGAAAAGTTGGTCATTTCAAGTACAGTCTTTGGTACCCGATTTCGGTGTTTATTGCAGCCTAACACAAAGGACTCTGCATCTGAATATATATATGAGTACCGGACAAATAATGACAGTATAATAATTTAGGAATTCAAGATCGAATTGTATTTTAAATTAAATAAATTAATCTTAAAAACGATATAAAAAATTATTATATATAGAGAGTGTAACAACATGAATGATCACCCGTTTTGAAGATTAGAACTGGCCATCCAGATCGCCAGATGTAACAGCACCAGACTTCTGTCTTTGGGGCTATTTAAAATCTCGCGTTTACCACAACAAACCACGAACCTTGCAAATCTTGAAGGCTAACATTGAAGAACAAATCGCCAATTTGGAACCAGATGTTTTGCGAGCAACAATTCAAAATGCCCTAAAACTCGGAAGGTGGCCATTTGAGCGATACAATTTTTTTCAATTAATGTCATCAATTTTACACTTTCGAATAAACTTTTTATGAAAACAGAGCTCTTTTTTTTCATTTATAACAAAATAGCAGCCAGTTCAAATAATGACATTACTTTTGCGCCACACAGTGTAGAAATGAAATGTTCCTTCCTCAATATATACTTTAATTAATTAAAAAGGAATAATATATGACATGAATTTAATTAATTTTGTATAACTTTAATATCCCTTCTCCTGTTTTTAGTCAACTGTCTATCCTGAGTATTTCGATAATATAAAAAGACGTCGTTACCTGATCCATGTGTTTTCTCCTTTGTTAGATCGTGTCTATTCTCTGCGAAGACGTAAAATTCATGTAGTCATGCCCCGAAATTTCGATTTCGATTTAAAGTCTAAATTGACGACAGTATCGCTCGATAGTCGAGAAATACCGAACTTCTTATTCTCAAGGGCGTGATAGACTAAAAGTTTTTCGGGATGAAGGGGTTTTTTTATTGCTGATCAATGCAAAACAATGTCTTCTTGTCCCGTTATGCGTTTGTCGATAGAAAGTTTTATTTAGAAGGTCGAGAACGGAATACGTAAGAGGATAGTTTACGGGCGTATGTAAACTGAAACAAGAATGCGTGTAAGAGAAACAACAGAAAATATTGAACCTCTTACATGTTTACATCAACCAATTATAGTATCTTTGTAATTTGTGTAAGCTACTGTTTAAATCTACGTTGTTCTTTATGCAATTATAATGAACCCCTTTCTCCACCATAAATTATTTATGTAGAATGTAAATGATACAAAGTTTTATGCGAAAATAAACTGCATTGCATACTCGTGCATGTATTTTTTGGTTGTAGGCAATTTCATTTTATAACGAAATAGTTGTTTTTAATGTTTCAATAAAATATATATCAAAACGCTATCTTTCTATTTATTAAAGCATTCCAAAAATATAGATAGTTATTTTTCCAGTTGCACACGAACGCTTGGACAGCAACATCAATCTCGCAAAATGTTTCTTTTAATAGTCCAAGCAAATGCTAATCACGTCATGATAAATCGGGACTCCACCACAAACTCTCAAAGATTTCTCGAGTTTGAACAGCTGTACGAGAGTAGTTCCAGATGTACCCGACCCAATAAAAAAAATAGAAAAATTTTGGAAAGAAATGTATTTATTTTTCAACATAATCTCCTTTCAGATCAATGCACTTGTCCCAGCGATGTTCAGTAAGTTCGATACCCTTTTTATAATAACAACTGTCTTGCTCCTCAAGCCATTAACTGCCGACATCACTTCTTCATCGTTGGAAAATCTTTGACCACTGAGACATTTTTTCAAGTTTGAGAACACAAAATCCGAGGGGGCTAAATCTGGCGAATAGGGTGCATGAGGTAACAATTCAAACTTGAATTCATTAATTTTAGCAATTGCAATAACGGATTTGTGAGCTGGTGCATTGTCTTGAAGAAACAACACTTTTTTCTTAGCCAAGTGCTGCCGTTTTTGTTTTATTTCTTCACTCAAACGTTGTAATAAGTAAGTAGCATAATACTCGACGTTGATAGTTTTTCCTTTTTCAAGATAGTCAATGAAAATATTTCCACGCGCGTGCCAAACAACCGATGCCATGACCTTGTCTGCAGATGAAACGGTCTTCGCCTTCTTTGAAACCGGTTCTCTCTTTTGATCCATTGTTTTAGTTGTTCTTTTTTCTCGGGTATGAAGTGAGAGACCCATGTTTCATTCATGGTTATGAAACAGCATCTTCACGAGCTTTTTTTTGTCTAAATTTTTAGATAATATGCGATGTACCGTACTTTTTGAAACGCCTACTATGTCTGTTAGCTCGCGCACTGTCACTCCATGATCATCCGGTACCGCTTTATGGATTTCCTTCACAATTTCAGGAATCGTCACCTCATTTAGTCGACCACTGCGATGCTTGTTTTGGCAGCTCGTACGGCTTCATTTAAACTCTACTATCCAATATTTCACTGTTATAAACGAAGGAGCAGACTCACCCAGAGTAGAATTCAGTTGAGCTTTCATATCGGTTGATCTGAGGGCTTTCAAATAAAAGTATTGTGTCACGTAATGATGACCGATTTTCTTCATTTTTACAAATTCACTGAAAACGTTCACTATTGATGGCTGCCAAACAAATACTAAACAACGTGGCGTCTTCAAACTTATGCTTTATAGACTGTGTACTTTCTAATACAGTGATATTTTTCAAACAACTACCGCCATCTCGAGGTCAGGCCGGCTACTTATGGGACCACCCTCGTATGAGGTCGTGCGTTAAGTGAAGGAGGACGACGTAACGTATTGGAATTCTACATCTTTTAGACGTTATGTGAATTTTACTTACTCTAAAAGATTACAGCAATACATGGAATTTATAACACGACGTTCGTGAAAGGAATCGACGTGTAATACGTTTCTGAAATTGAAAAACACTGTAGCAGCAATACTCTTTCCATCTGAGAATCTACTTTTCATTTTGCCTAGCGCCTTTCTTTCACCACACTCGTTTGGATTCAGATGTGTAATCGTGACCTTAATTCCATCGCAACAATGCCATTCAAAGAAACATTTCTTCCAGTCCGGTAGCGTGAATACAGACACTGGCTTGACAACCTAGATAATCAACCATACACACATCAGTCACGCTAATCTTGCATCGTGAAGATTGTCAATTTTGACAATATATTTACCTCGACAGTTCTATCATCCGGTCGCTATTTCTATTGTTGACAATTACATGAAAATTTTATGTCGGCGAAAAAATGGAAATAACTCACGAACATTTTCGTGCAATCATTTTTATAACTTTCGGCGTGGATTATCAACAAAAATGCATCGACGAGCTGAATTCTTTGTATGGTGATGAAGCACAATCGATGACTACAGTATATTGTTGGTATAGTGAATTCAAACTTGCACGGCGTTCTTTGGACTATGAACTTCGTGAAGGTCGTCCCGCAAATTTTGTTTGCCGGAAAACATTAATGCAGTGCCTGAACTCATAATGCAAGACCTTCATGTGACATACCGTGAGATCAAGGCATTTCTAAGTATTAGTAACACCAGTGTGCAGAGGATGCTGCATGAACATTTACTCGTTAATAAGCTATGTTCCCGTTGGGTACCACATAATTTGACAACCACTCAAAAAAGCACTCGCGTCGATTGGTGCCAAGATATGCATAAAAAATACAATGGCGGTGCTTCGAACGACATTTACAAATTCATCACAGGTGATGAATCTTGAATCTGTACGTATGAGCCCGATAGTAAACAGAAATGTGTGGGTATTCCTAGATGAGCCAAAACCAACAAAAGTTGTTCGAGATCGAAGCACATCAAAACAAAATAACTCGCCTGTTTTTTCGGAAGAAACCGGTCACGTTGCAACCGTCTTTAGAGAGTTGTAGAACGATCAATTCCGAATGGTAGACAACTATTTGTTTGCCAAAAATTTTTGAAGAAATGAGGAAAACAAGCCGAAAACGACAGATCATTCTCCACCATGACAATGCGAGCTCTAACAGGTCGGTTCAAACAATTGAATATTTGACCGGGCAAGACATTGAATTGATGAGCCATCCGCCGTATAGCCCTGATCTAGCACCCTGTGATTTCTTTTTGTTCCCACACGTGAAGAGTAAACTTCGTGGCCAACGGTTTTCTATGCTGAAAGAGGCAGTTGAGGCATTCAAAACTCATATTTTGGAGATACCGCCTTCACAGTGGCAGCAATGCTTTTCGGAATGGTTTAAACGAATACGAAAATGCATCGAGTTTTAAGGAGAATATTTTGAAAAGCAATAAAACTCTTTTCGATAATAAAAGATTTTTTTTTCGTTTGCTATTCCCGAAATATAAACGGTTGCCCTCGTAGAAACATACTCGGGCGAATAACGGAATGTAATTTTCAGCAACGGTGTACGAGTTTTTCAATTAAAATTTTATAGTTTATTATTCTCAAAACAGTAATTCTTTGTACAAACCTTGGTTTAAAAGTATATACTTTTACTGGGACATTTAATGTTTTCACACAGTACAGGATGCGTTTACCAGAAAATATAATATAGAAAATGAACCAAAGTGTTCAGAGATGAAGTTATAGTTTTTTTATTTCTTTGTCGTCTTACGTTACATACATTTTATTTCGAGAAACGATTCCTCTTTTACGTTTCACATTATGCGAGTTGAAAAGGAAAAAAACAAAGAATCGTGAAAGGAAATAAATAACGTATCACATTCACAGGCAGTTAGACGTACACAAAAACCAATAGAGGAAACCAAAGCATTCCCAATTACTGTTTTCCGTCTCTTGTTGTTCTTTTTCATTGTATTGTTATGTGTAGTTAACACAGGCAATTTAATAGCACGCGATTGGCTCACGACCCGTCATCCCAAAAACTCAAATACCTGATTTATATATTAACGAAGCTAGGCATTTTCTTGACTGATACCACGCTATCGCCAGTTGTTGCAAATAATCGACATTGGAAACTGAACTAGTAAGTCAATGGTTACAGCGAAATATTAAGTCAAATTATTATTTTAAATTGAAGTATTGGCATTATTATTGTTGATATTGAAAAGTAGTACATTTCTTTAAGTTGGTTTTTAATAAAAAACTTACTAAGGAAAATCTGAAGTATTTGTTCGTTCACAAAGATGTCAATTATGATATTTTTCGAAGTATTTTTTGTGCTTTGTTTACAATGTCCTTTTATAGTCGTTTTACTTCCGCTTTGTTAGATAACGATTTTTTTAAACTTTTTTGTTATATACAAAAGGTACCAGGAATGCTTTGCAACACAGCTTTGTTTATTTAATTTTTTTAAAGTAATTTCCTCTACACTCAATACACCTCTCCATCCTCCGAAACCAATCTTTAAACCAGTTCTGCCAAGTTTCACTAGGGAGTAAAGCACACTCGTCATACCAAGCCCGCAGAAGGTCCTCATCAATGGAAAACCGACCCCCTTTTAGCTTCATTTTCACATGCCGGAACAGTGCAAAGTCGCAGGGAGCAAGATCTGGACTGTAGGGAGGGTGCTCGAGAAGTTTCAATCCTGTCGTGGTCAAATATTCGGTGCAGGCTTTGGCGCGGTGAGCTGGAGCATTATCGTGATAGAGGAACCAGGTGTCCATTCTTGACTTTGACCGACCACCACTTAGCTGTGACTGTCTTCTGTGTGTCCAAAACTCCACTCGATTTGAAAAATACAGCTATCATTTTCTTCTTTACAGATCGGGATTTTCTGACAACTACGTGTGTGTTCTCATCATCAAAGACCCAAACTTTGTTCTGAGCTTTGGTCGGTACATCGTTATAATACAGCCAAGTCTCGTCACCTGTCACGATGTTGTTCCCATACCGAGATTGTCCCTTATTAAACTTTTTTAACATCTCCCAGTACCAAGTCGCACGTCGTGTCATCTGCTCTTCAATCAGTCAATGCGGCACCCACAGAGAACAAAGTTTCTTCACGTGCAAATGATTTTGCAGAATCGAACGTATTGCTGGTGCATTTAGGCCTGAAGTACCCTCCATCTGTTGGTAGGTCACTCGCCTGTCCTCATCAAGCATTTTCTTCACAGTAGTAACGTTTTCCTCCGTAAGTGACGTTCGTGGCCTTCCCGGCCTATCAGCATCTTCCACAGTTAAATTTCCCCATTGGAATTCTCTATACTAACTGAATATAGTTGTGCGATGTGGACTAATATCATCTAGTGCAAAAGTCATTTCTTCGAAGCACTGGTCTATGTTTAAACCGCGCACGAAATTATAGCGCAAAACTGCCCTCATCCCATTTCGTGACCACGATGCCATCGCAGGCACTTTATACCCTCACTGCTAGTGAATAACTGAGCCCATCGACATGGCGCGGCGGCACGTATGAACATGTCTCAACAAAATTGTAAAGGATGTTTTTTTTTGAATATGATTTCGGGCGTGTGCCCGACCCGACTAGCGCGTACATATAGCAATCTGGAGGTCCAATTTTCACACATTCTTCGCAGTAAATCAAGCTGTCCTTCGGCAATAAAGCGCCGGATATTGGCTCCTACGTCCTCAATTGTTTCAGGTGTATCGGCGTAGACGTGCCACTTTACATATCCCCAAAGAAAATAATCTAATAGTGTTAGTAATTATGTCTCTGTACCGTTCACCGTTGACTATAACGTTCTGACCGTCATTAATTTTGAAGACATGTGATGACTAATGATTCCACCGGCCCCTAACGGTGACTTTTTCTAGATGTAACGGTGTTTCGACAATTGCTCGTGGATTCTCATCGCTCTAAATGCGAGAATTTTGCTTATCGACATAGCCGTTTAACCAAAAGTGCTTCATCACTGAAAAAAATTCCAAATGAAGTTGTGGATCAATAGATCATTCACCAAATGTATGGCGCGAACAATGATCGTGTGGCTTCAATTCCTGTACAAGTTCAATCTTGTAAGCACGTAAACAAAGATCTCTACGCGAAATTTTCCATAAAATGGATGGACACAAGTTCAATTGTTGAGCACGATTATGAATTGATATATTTGGATCATCATGATCACTACTCTGTATACCATCAATCGCTTGTTGTGGGCGCACATATATATTGTATAAACATATTGCGAAAGCGACACATACTTTCTCGAATTAATCGCTCTGATGGACTATTATGAGCACCATAAAGTGCAAGTAATGCCCGATGGGTTTCTCGAATTGAACCATGTTATTCAAAATATATTTGAACAATTGGCAAATATTGCTCCAGCTTGAGTCTATTCATGATGAATTTCCGAACGAAACTGACACCAAACTAACCGAGAACTGTCAAATCTGCTATCACAGGAAACAGTCTTATCACTTCAAAAGTCGCCTCCAAAAAAAAAGCCCTCTTTGTATTACTTAACTAGACTTAAAAGGAAATGTATAAGTAGAGAACAATATGATACGTGTATGAAGAACAAAAGAAATATTTCGATATGTGAATAAAACACAAAGATGTTCAAATTATGGGCACAGACAAAATCTACTAAGTTGAATTTGATGGAGCCTGTGGTTGAAAACCAAGATGTGCACATCTTGGTTTTCAACGGTACGGATCGCGTACGGAGTTTATTTTTCGTACAATTTTTTCGCCGTGTTTTACCAGGTGCGACACTTTGAAATTATCGAATGACAACTTGGTTGTCGAAATACGTATACAGAATTTACAAATAGTTAATTGTGGAAAGGGGTTATATATCAACCTTATTGATCAAAAAAAAAAAAAAAATCTACTAAATAAAATTCTGTAAATCGAAACACTAATACATTTTGTAGAGCTTAAAAAGCCTGTAAATATGACATAGGCTTTAAGATTATTGAAAAGCTATCAAATTACTATTGTACAATTTAAAAAATATTTAATATGAAACCATCTCTTTAATAATCAAAAACTGGTTGAAATAAATTTGAAACTTCGAAAATGTATAATTTTCCTCTGAGTAATCGTTATATATTCAAGCTAGTCTATCTAAGGTAGTACATATTTAGTAGGTTCACGTACTTCTGTAGTTATATGAACACAGTGCTTCGGGGAAATTAACTTCATATGCTGTTTTGAACGAGTGATTACGCGAAACTTATGAAATGACTTTCCTCTTCGCATATTTCTTGAAGGAGCGATTTAATTTAGAAACTGGCTCGGAGCATTTTATTTTAATAAGTCGATATGAAATTGGGAACATGTTTTTAGTGTCGTATTTTAAGGCAAATGTAATAATCATTATGCTACAATGAACACGTACTGCAATATTAATAATTTAAATCGACGCGTCCAATATAACTAGGAAAATATTGAAGTAGTCGTAGTGGAAAGGCTGTTTTATTTCCTATGCTCTTTATATTTTGTGCATATATAAAAGTCAGATCTTTATTACAATTTAAAAAAGTTTCTAGTTGAAAACTCTAATTTGAAAGAATTACAGAAATTTTTATAGAAATTAATTGTTAATTCCTCCTGATTTGAAGGAATATAAAGTATAACTTCAAATTCTTCTTACTCAAAAGTATACTGCACACGAATGTAAAACTATAATATATAAACTACTATATTTATCGCTTAACTGTCAGTAGTGTAGAAATTTGATTTTTCTCATTTTCAGGATATTTTTCTTGTAAAAAAAATTATAAGGTATCATAACTTACTTATAAAAATTGGCGAAGAATTAGGTTACATTAACGATGTAAAGGCTGTTTCCAATTTTGCGTTTTTTTAAAAAATAAATAAAACATAATTTGTATTCGCTTTTTATTGGTAATTGGAGTATCGTTTATGACATTTATATGCGAAAAATATCTGCCAAATGGCCTCATCTTGCAGCTCCACAGACGTCCACTCTTTTGTTAAAATTTTCAATGACATTTTCGCATAATCGAGACTTCATCTCACCAATGACACGAATAATTTCATCTTTCAAAGCAGCAATTGATTGTGGATTGTTTTTATAAACCTGACCTTTCACATAAGCCCAAAGAAAATAGTCTAACGGTGTCAAATCAGATGATCTTGGTGGCCAATTAACATCACCGTTTCTTGAGATTACACGTTCAGGAAATTTTTCTCTTAATAAATCAATTGATTCGTGTAGCGCCATCCTGTTGAAATACCATATCTTCTAGATCAATTTTGATTAATTCAGGTCACAAAAATTCGGTTATCATCCGACGATATCGATCACCATTGACAGTTACAGCTTCACCAGCAGCATTTTCAAAGAAGTAAGATCCAATTACACCACCTGACCATAATGCGCACCAAACAGTAACTCGTTTAGGATGCATAGGTTTCTCATGAATAATTCGTGGATTTTCCTCACTCCAGATACGGCAATTTTGTTTATTAACATAGCCACCAAGTTGAAAATGTGTTTCATCGGAAAACATTATTTTTTGAGAAAAATCAGCTGGTTGTTTATTGATGAAATTGACAAATGAACGACATTTTAAATGATCTAATGGCTTCGGTTCCTGTGTTATTTGAACCCTATATGCCTTCAGAGCTAGAACCTTTGTGAAAATACGCCATGTTGTTGATCCACTAAGTCCAAGTTGTTGTGAACGTCATCTAATGGACAGTTCAGGATCTTCAACAACACTTTCACGAACCAAACCAATATTTTCTGGTGAACGACCACTACGACTGTATTTTTCACTTTTTTGACTTCAACGGAATTGGTCTCTTGAAATTTTTTAATAATTCGACCAATAGTGCTTTCGGAAGGACGATTATGTAAACCATAAAATTCACGTAATTTTCTAAAAACTCTTTTCACAGAACCTTGATTTTCATAAAATAATTCAACATTTGAACTCGTCGTTTTACCGTGTACGAAGCTATTTTTATAAATGTCATACATCACAATTTTTAAATGCCCACATACTCAGACAAATTCAGTGCGCCATCTATATTTTATCTATTCTTAAAAAGAACCCCGCAATTTGAAACAGCCTTTATATACGGACGCCTCATCGAATGATGTATTTAACAAAATTGAGTCGGTTTAGAATCTGAGATGAAGCCATTACAAGTCAGCGCTGATGTGAAATAAATTGTGAATTGAATAAAATGTTTTTGTTAGACTAAATCCACACTTAAAATAAGAGAAATAACCTTCTAATAAGTTCTTTAACCATTAACTTTGCAAATACATCGAATCAATGAACGACTGTTTTCGACTTCACGACCAAATTAGTAAAATCGAATTGCGGTGTGAAGCTAACAAACTGGAGATGAACGTCAATAAGTGTAACATTATCAGTTTCACTAGGAAATTACACCCAATCTCATCCATTTACACATTTGGTACACGGGAGTTAAATCGTTGTTATTTAGTTAAGGATCTAGACACACGTTGTGATAGCAAACCCACTGTTGCTGAGCGTATTAACTCAGTTACAATCTCAGCTCTTAGAATGGCCAGTTTCATTATCTGCAATTCAAAATCTTTCACTAACATTACTTCATTAAAACAATACTAATCTTACATCAAATAGAGATTAGATTAATAGATATTTTCGTAACTGGGAAAACTGAAAAAGTATGGTATTTGACTATATAATATTGTGATTTATAAATTAGAAATGTTACTGTTATTTAAGTATATTGAAGTACATTTATTTCCACTTATAAATAATATAATATTTTCACTAAATCACTACATATAGGCTGTTTTTTTCTTAGCTTGAGAACTTAAAATGATAATACAAGACAGAAATATTGTAGGAATGAAATTTTTTTAATTATAATCTGGCAGATAATTTCATGGTATTTATTTTTTAAATATGATTTCCGTCGTATAGATGATGGTCCAATCGATCAGTACAATTTTTGACTACTTTTGCAATAAATCTGGCCGTGTGGCGTCAATGGTAGCTTGAATATTAATTTCCAATGCTTCAAGAGTTGCTGGTTTGTCAGCATAAACCAATGACTTAACATAGCCCCATAAAAAGTAATCCAGAGGCGTTAAATCGCACGAACGAGGGGCCCAGTGAACAGGACCACTTCTGGAAATAAAGTTGTCACCAAATTGATTTTGCAATAAATCGATTGTTAAGCGCGCTGTACGGCAAGTTGCGCCATCTTGTCGAACTAAATGTCGTCGATGTCTAGCTGATTAATTTTTGGAAACAAAAATTCAATCAGCATGGCTCGATAGCGCTCACCATTCACCGTAATGGCAGCTCCTTCCTCATTTCGGAAGAAATAAGGACCGATGATGCCGTCAGCATGTAAACCACACCAAACAGTCAATTTTAACGGATATAATGGCGATTCGTTAACGGCTTCAGGATTGTCTTCAGTCCAAATACGGCAATTTTGCTTATTGACGTAGCCATTTAATCTGAAATGAGCTTCATCACTAAACACAATTCTTTAATAAAAATGCTCATTTTCGGCCAGCTTCAAATGAGTCCAATCAGCCAAAATGGTCGTTTGGCTTCAATTCTTGCACGAGCTGTAAGCACGTAAGCCAAGATCCTTACGTAAAATTTTCCACGTAGTCGAAAGACAAAGGCCAACAAGTTGAGAACGACGAGTCAACATTTCGGCGTCTTCTTCAATACTTCGCGCTACAGCAGCAATATTCTCTTCGGTACGCACATTTCTTTGTCTTGTTGATGGTTTTGAAATGAGAAGAGTAAAATTAGTGCGAAAACGATTAGTAACTGTACGAATTGCTTGCTCACTAAGCCGATTATGTTGACCGTAAAATAGACGAAGTGCTCTATGAACTTTGCGAAAACCTTTATTTTTTTTAAAATAAATTTCCACAATTTGGAAGCGCTGTTCTGGCGTTAAACGATTCATGATACTTGCCAAAGCTTACTGACAGAAATGTCAACACAGTTTGGCATTATCACCTGTCAAACCGTAGTTATTGATATCGATAGTTCTCCTGCAGCTTAAAAAACATCGATAATTTACTATAATCTGTATAATATAGTTCTATTTATGTACATAAATTATTATATAATAGTATGCACTTATTTAAATTTAGACAATATGCACAATAGGATGAATAATTTTGATCTGTGAAGTCTCTCCCTTGATTTCATTACCTATCTTGTGCATTGGTAGAATGAAATAGTGCGACCAATCATCTCATATTAGGGGGCGTATTATTATCCTTTTGTTCTATGTAACAAAGGCACCCAGTTATTTACAATGACTGAATAAATCATTTGTGAGGAGTTTACCCCATAACTAGAACCTACCTACCGTGTCCTCAATGCTAATTACTAATATTTTATAAATAAAATTATCAATTATTATAAGTTTAGACCGTATATGTTTATGGCAAATTGAGTTTGTTGTTTGAAAGAGGACATTCGGAACGTCCTCACAGTAATCGCCATTACGCCGTAAAACTGAATAGAAGCGTAAATTAAAAGCGTCGAGAATGTTTTTTTATATTTTCTTTGTTAAAATCTTTTTACTTTTTTGACCGTTTGATTACTATTTTTTGGTTTACTCTTTTGGGCATTTCGGGCTTCTCATTTTTTAACTTTGTTATCGTCCTAACAGTATCTACACATTGCTATACTTTGTACTTGTTTGCAAAATTAAATTTTTTCTAGTTGCGTTATTGTGCTGTAAAACCTATTTTAAAATTTGTTTAATTTAATTTCTTTTATTCCTTCAATTAACTATAGAAAACTCATTTTATTTATTTTTGTAAATTTTCATATAAACGTTTAATATATTGTTTTATGTTTTAGTAACACTGGTGTATCACTAATAATAATCAATAATAATCAATAACGTGACAATTATCCCTTTCGACAATCGCGAACTACCTAAAGCATGTTGAATTTGATGGAGCCTGTGGTTGAATAACTTAATCACTAAGGTTGATATATAACCCCTTTCCACATTAACTTTTGTAATTCTGTATACGTATTTCGACAACTAAGTTGTCATCATCAGCAGATAATTGCAAAGTGTCGCACCTGGTAAACCACGGCGAAAAATACCTGTACGAAAACAAACTCAGTACGCGATGCGCACCGTAGAGAACCAATATGTACACTACACTGAAGGGAGGGAGAACAGCACATTTGTCGATGTTGAGCTTTATCTGATTGTGGGTACACAAATCGTCGAAAATGTACAGATTAGATTGAAGATTAATACTGTCGTCAAGTGAATTAATACAGCAGAAAATCTTTAGATCGTCGGCGTAAGCTAACACTCTGCAGTCAAGACGTTCCAAGAGATCATTGACGTAAATATTAAACAAAAGGGGCCCCAAATGGGAACCCTGTGGGACTCCAGAGGAGATATCGAAGAACTTAGACGAATACTCATTGTAATGCACATAAGAGGAACGATTTTGCAGATAGGAAAAAGTAAATTGGTAATTATATGCAATTAATAACCTGCTATGTATCTTATTTAATTAGTTTTCATAATATAATTTATGGCACATTAAAAGGACTCTAATTCACTGTTTCCGTGGTCTGATAGTGATGGCACATTTCCGAATAGAATTAGATCGCGGTTTCGAGTCCTACGCGAAGAACAGAATTCTTTTCCAAATTGTTGCATTACATATACGACCTAAAAAGTGGTTAAAATTAGAATTTAGCATTGTAAAAGGGCATAATTGTATGCAACATAGGTTATTGATGTAATAAATCGCCAATTGATCTTCAATTGATATGTCCATTCAAATGGATTTTAATTCTGAGTAACTAATAGACCCTTTAATCCTAGAAACATTCTATATATCTCTTATCATAATAGCATGTATGAATATATAGCAATATTTTAGTTCCTTCATAAATTTCTAGACACCGTTCGCATACCAACACATTGCTCTAAGCGGGTCTGTCTAGTTCGCTCTTTACTCCTAATTAGGACGATGAAACTCTTCAGTGGCTCTTCTCATACTAAGTTATCCCATTCTATCATCAGAGCTAGGAAAAGGGTAGTGGTGTAATTAAGAAGGGACGAAGAGATTTGTGTTTTAGAGAAAGTTTGCATACCGGAAGTGGGTCCCGGATTAAATGCGGTTTTGACGGCGAGAACGGTCGGTGTGGGTTGCTGCCAGGGATGACGTAGTAAAAGCATGCTGACGACCGCCTCAATTTATTATACCATTGTATTTACTGTAATGCTTACGTTTAATTTAATAGTTGATGTAGTTGAGGAGTTATTAAGATTGTGAAAATTCATCGCCGAATAAAAATTAATCAAGAGTAAATTAAATAAGTATTTTATTTAGTCTTAATCTTTTATGGGTATCTGTGGCATAAATAAAAGTTGGGATAAATTACCTGTACCCTTTTTTTTACAACGAAAGAGTCGAATATCCAGTTTTAAATTCGAACAAATAGTAATCTCTTGAAATTCACTTATTCAAAGTGACACCAGATGTTCGTCCACGAAGTATATTTCATTTCAAATAACTTCAAACTTACTCGAGCTTTTGAATAGGTTTCGTTTCGAACGTTTAGCTCGGTTGGCATCGTAAAAGTACTGTTGCTGTGTTTATTAAATGTCAGTAAATACAAGTCAGTAACGTAGAAACTTATCCTATCGAAGTGTCGGCATGGAGAAATGTTGACACGCGTATGTCAGTGGAGTGTAACTAATATCTTCGTTTATTAGATTTTCTGTGACATACACAAGGTGTTTCGAGTTTTTTTTAAAGAATAAATAAAACACTTAATTTGCATTCACTTTCAAAAAATTTTTTAATGGTAATTGAAGTATCAGTTATGACATTTATATGCGAAAAATAATATCAGCCAAATGGCCTCCTCTTGCAGGTCCACAGACGTCCACTCTTTTGTTAAAATTTTCAATAACATTTTGACATAATTGTGGCTCTATTTCACCAATGACACGAATAATTTCATCTTTCAAAGCAGGAATTGATTGTGGATTGTCTTTATAAACCTGACTTTTCATATAACCCCAAAGGAAATAGTCTAACGGTGTCAAATCACATGATCTTGGTGGCCAATTAATATCACCGCTTCCTGAGGTTACGCGTTCAGGAAATTTTTCTCTCCATAAATCAATTGATTCGTGTGCAAAGTGAGGTGTAGCGCCATCCTGTTGAAACCACATATCCTCTAGATTAATATTCATTAATTCTGGCTACAAAAATGCCTATCTGTCTGTCTGCCTACCTGCCTGTCTGATAACCTGTCTGTCTATTTGTCTACTAAAACGTATGCATGTATTGCGGGTTGCATATCTGCGACGGAGTCAAAAAGTGCAAAATGAAGCTCAATAAGAAAATACATGGAATTTTGGATCAGAACCCGCATAGGTTATCTACTTGAATAAAATGAAAATAGTGAATGAAGTGCTATGTACTTTAAATGACGAGATTAGTGTTTTGATTATTACGAAAAAAATCAGATTTTAGCTGATTAAGAGACATTTACAATAATATTTTTTCCACAGATACGTTATTTCAGTTCGACGTAGATTTTTAAAATTTTCGTACTATAAAACTTCTGGTATTTATCCGGGTTGAGGAATCTTTATCGAATCGAAGAAAGCAACATAGTTCGTGTGTTTTGCATAAATTAATTACTAGTCAAATTGACTGTCCTGATTCGCTTTCTAAAATAAATGAAGGACGCGAGCGTTAAAAAGGCCCGTAAGGAAAAGAACACAAACTAAAGAGCATTAAGGAAAAGCCAATAGATGAAGCTAATTAAGATGAACTAAGAGTAGGCTAACAAAGTAGCAAGTATAAGGGAATTCAAATCTGTAGGAAAAAACGTTAGGATTTTGAAGAGGCGAGAGCGAGTGGTAAAATAATTTTCGAAGATCATTCCTTTTCATATTTAAGAACAATAGTAAACAACAAAGCGAAAAGAGAAATTCAAATTGAGTAAAGGGTAACAAAGTGCAATAAATATCCAAGAGTAAACTGTTCGCGACTCCTGAATACCTATTGACCTTAGTTTAAATTTCTGTCCAAATACTCTATTTTGCTGCATTTATACAAAACATAGATAATGAATGAGGGAAAAAAATTTAAATTCAAGAGGAGGAGATAAAAGGAAAGAAAAAGATCAAGGAAAAGACTGAGTCAAATACACTACATACATATGTAAGTGAGAGGAATTAAATAAATGTAGCATTAACAGACGGCTTAGGTCCATGGCCTAGAAATTTTCTCCCACTCTTGTGAATTATTTTACACTGCCTGCATCCATCTAGCTCTGGGACGGTCTTGTTTTCCGCTTAACACGATATTTGTAAATCCTTTTCTATTATCCTCTTTTTTCTTATTCTACGAACATGACACAACCATCTTATTCATTACTATTTTTACAATTTTTTTTTACATTTTCAATGTTTTTTCCTCTCCACTAACTCTCAATTTCTTCCCTCCAAAAATCTTTATTAGTATTATCCTGTCTTATAGTTCTAGTTCCTCCCTTTCTACATTGTTTAAAACCCAGGTTTGACACCCATAGGTCACTGTCAGTCTTAGAATCATCTTTCGTATTTGAATCTTTACTTTACGTAAAAGATACATATTTTGATCTTCAAAAATACACTAAAACCACCCGCACAGCCATCTCTTTTCACTACCATTGCCTCAGTTTCATTAGTGTTGTTACAATCATTCTTATATCACTTTCGCTATTTTCATTAGTTCCTTTTTCCCATTCTATTTCATTTTGCTGATTCGCTTTATTACTGAGCTCTTATCAATTGCATAGATTTCGCTTTTCTTTATTAATTCTTAGTCTTATTTTTCTGAAGTTCTTTCTTACGACATAACTATTAGGACTTGTTTTTTATTTGAACGAGTTCAAAAAGTGATAGCGATATCATTCATTTATCTATTATTACTTTTTCTAAAACAATAATAAAAACATATAATAGTAAATATCAAAATCAGCAAGTCCCTTTGCTTTAGTCCTACTGCAAGTTTGAATCCTTCATAACAATCACTGGAAGCTCCTATTTATGCTGTCACTAGGCCATCTTGTCTAGTCTTATCATTTTATTTGAAATTTCGAAATCTGATTTTTTCGTTTTAATTGAATCATAAGCATTTGGAAGTCTACAAAAATACAATCGTAATCCATATTACTACGAGTATGTTCATGTTTGTAGCTTCTTCAGAGCAAAATTTGATTGATACCAGAACAGTTGTTCCCAAAGCTGCATTGATATTCTACTATGAATCTTTCTGCGTATACGCACTTGAAATTTATTACATATTAATATTACTTAGACTTTATAGGTTACATCTGATAGAGCTATTGTTAACTCTTATCGTTTTTTATTCGTTCTAGAATTTCTTTTAGCTTCATTTTTGTTCAGATGAATAAGAACCCATTCTCACTGTTCCGCATAAATAGAAGTGAACTGAAAAAAGCCACTCAGCTCTGGATCTGAGACGCTTGTACAAAGGGTACTAGCAAAGTTCTGCAATATGACGCAGCAATGAATCGTAGAAAGCTGCTTGTTGCTGCATGTTGAGACATGTTCATATGTGCATAGTAGATGCCGCGCCATGCCAATGGGCTCAGTTATTCATTAGCAGTGAGAGTGTAAAGTGCTTGCGATGGCATCGTGGTCGTGAAATGAGATAAGAGTAGTTTTGCGTTATAAATTCGTGCGTGGTTTAAACATAGACCAGTGCTTCGAAGAAATGACTCTTGCACTAGGTGATGTTTGTCCACATCGCACAACGATATTCAGGTAGTATAGAGAATTCCAAAGGGGAAATTTAACTGCGGAGGATGCTGCGAGGCCGTGAAGGCCACGAACGTCAGTTACGGAGGAAAACGTTGCTACTGCGAGGAAAACGCTTGGCGAGGACAGGCTTGTGACCTACCAGCAGATAGACGATACTTCAGGCCTAAAAGCATCAACAATTCGTTCGATTCTGCAAAATCATTTGCACGTGAAGAAACATTGTTCTCTCTGGGTGCCGCATCGACTGACTAAAAAGTCGGGAAATGCTAAAAAAGTTTAATAAGGGATAATCTCGGTATGTGGACAATATCATGACAGGTGACCAGACTTGTTTGTACTACTACGATATGCCGATCAAAGCTCAAAACAAAGTTTGGGTCTTTGATGATGAGGACACACCCGTAGTTGTCAGAAAACCCCGACATGTAAACAAGAAAATGATAGCTGTATTTTTCAAATCGAGCGGAATTGTGGAACGAGTCGTTTTGGACACACAGAAGACAGTCACAGCTAAGTGTAAGTAAGTATACTGAACAATGCCCGCCTAAAGTCATTGGATCTATGAAGAACCTGCGGCCAAAGTGCTCCAGCTCACCGCGCCAAAGCCTGCAACGAATATTTGACCACGACAGGATCGAAACTTCTCAAGCACCCTCCCTACAGTCCAGATCTGGCTCCCTGCGACTTTGCACTGTTTCCGCATGTGAAAATGAAGCTAAAAGGGAGGAGGTTTTCCAGTGATGAGGATCTTCTGCGGGCTTGGGACAACGAGTGTGCTTTACTCCCTAGTGAAACTTGGCAGAATTTGTTTAAAGATTGGTTTCGAGGATGGAGGTGTGTATTGAGTGTAGAGGAAATTACTTTGAAATAATTAAATAGACAAACCTATATTTCAAAGCTTTCCTAGTACCCTTTGTAGATAGTCTATGCAGATATACATAAATTACCTAGAATACCAAAAAAGAGTTTTAATTGCTTTTAATACTGCGAAAAATCTAATAAAATATCACATATTATTTTACAGTTGTTTTTTCCCCTTCATGTGTTTTACAGGAGAAATTCTGTCCTACAGAGAATGTTTCTTCTGTTAATGTTTATTCAGTTATATGGTTGTTTATTAACACTTCTTCGTAATGAACATACACACGGAACTGCGGTGCTTGATATAGATAGGCAGGGAGAAAATCGACCAAAAAAGAAACGGCAGAATTGAGAATTGCATATCAGACTCACCATCTGCGGTTCAATTACTGAAACAAAACAGCAAAAAAGTATACGAACCAAAATGAAAGGCATTTCAACTTCTGTTGATGACATCATTCTCTCACGTTACGGTATGCGTTGGTAGGATAATACAGTCGAAAAATAAAATAAACTTCACCCACAAAGTGTAGGCTTTAAATATCAAATCTACTGCAACGAAAATAGCCATAACGAAATGAGTTTTCATACTCTACGAGTCTCTGAGCGGGCGACATAACACAACTAACAACTATCATATCGGATTAATAAACCGTATTGTATAACCGCAATATTACTCGAATGTATGTTTGCGGTTTTCTTTAGGTGGTTTAATCATTTTCATTGATATTGCACACAACATTGCTACGAATAGTACTATGAGGTACGTAAAATTATAATTTATAATTTAAGAAAGCTCTCTATTGCTTTGAAGAACTTTTATTTACCAGGACTCTTACAATCTCTTAAAAAGTGATACTTTTCAGGATAGGCTATTTTGTAACAATAACATCTAATAAATTTGATGTTTTCCAAATACAGCGTGTTTCGAAAAGAATATACGTATTACAAAGTATTATTTTGTCCAAACTATCGATCGCTGCGCCTCGGCTCGGCTATTGGAGAAACGAATACATAGTCTAATTTACTTATTAGTCACTAGATGTCAGTTGTCTTCTGTTTTTTCTTGGTAACCGTCATACATTTAGCAGAAATCATTTTGTGTTCTCGAGTTAGCGAAGTGCAATTCCGTGATTACAGTCCAATGACGTTTCAGGTTGAGCTACCAAATAGATCCTCCGAATGGGTGGAACATTCGCAGATGATATCGACAGCTAGAAGATACAGGATGTGTATATAAAGTCCTGGTTGCTCTCGTGTTTCTGAAGAAAATATTGCACGAATTCAAACTGCTTTCCAACGTAATCCTTCAAAATAAACTCGTCGTGCCAGTCGGGAGTTACAATTGCCTACAACAACAATTTAGCGCGTTTTTAGACGTCGGTTGGTTATGTAGTCGTACAAGTTACAGTTGTTACAAGCTCTGCGTCCTGACGACAAACGGAAACGTGTAGCGTTTTGTAACGAGATTCATGATGCTATTGACAATGATAACACTTTCGCACAACGCATCGTGTTCAGTGATGAAGCGACTTTCCATATTATTAGTCTGGTAAACAAACACAATGTTCGAATTTGGGGTCTAGAGAACCCACATGCAGTCATTGAACATGTATGAGATTCGCCTAAAATCAATATGTTTTGCGCGATATCCCGATCATCTGTTTACGGCCCATTCTTCTTTGATGGAAACACGGTTAACGATCAGCAGCATCTTGCTATGTTACAAAACTGCTTGTTTCCGAGGCTGGACGAAGACAACTTCATTTTTCAACAAGACGGGGCACCCCCTCACTAGAGTCGCCAAGTCCGTGAATATTGGTCGTCAAGGACCTGGCGACTTAGCACGTCTCAGCTGGGCTCCACAGTCACCGGATTTGACACCCTGTGACTTCTTTCTGTGGGGTTAGTTAAAGACAAAATTTATGTACCACCACTCCCACAGAACCTGGAAGAGTTGAAGAACCGGATTCGTACTGCCATAACATCAGTAACGAAGGACATGCTTGCCCGAGTATGGAAGGAGTATCGGTGTGATATTGTTCGTGTCGTTGATGGCGGACATATTGAACAACTGTAATCTGAACTAGAGAGGTTCGTAAATATGTGTGTAAAGTTTCATATTCGTATGTCTTAAAGTTTAATAAATATATGCATTCGAAATACGTAGATTCCTTTTGAAACAGCCTGTAAATAAAACCACAATTTAAAATAGAACTCAATAAATTTATCCTCTACATTTGCGTAAAAATTCTTGTATGCACAATACAAAAATAAATAATTACTGCTTTATATTGAATTTATCTATTTATTGCAAGTAAATCAATTCGTTGTTCATAAAATATGCATAAAATGTTGAAATATTCAAATATTTGTAAATTTGTACAAGTATATGTTAATAGTTTCACGTAGTGGTTTCTACTTTGAAATATAAATCTTTTTAAGATACATTAATTATAGATTTAGCTGGACTCTAATGATAATTGTTATTTAAAAATATATAAAAACACAAATTTAGGAGATATACCTGCCATCCTTTAATGTTCAACACTATATATTAATACTCTTCAATAATATTTCCTAATTATAAATTTAAATTTTGAAAATAACACTAAGTAAAATTGAAAAACATAAAAATCCTGGGATATAATATCCTCCGTCCGTTGTATGCATCGCCTTGTATAACTTAAAATCCAAATTAATTTTATCAGTTTTAATTAAATAAAGGAATATTTAAATGAGAAAATTAATTTAATTTTAATTAACTTCAACTATTTCGACTATATTAAATATAAACACATTCTCCTGTAAACTACGTTCGGGTATTTTACTGACTCTAAGAAACAAATACGAAATTATTATTGAGAAACAATATTTGATTGTCTTCGAGGTAAGATCGAATCCTTCTCTTTTATTTCACATTCGTCCTTTTATACCTTTCTCTTCGTGTTCCCGTGTCCTTTCCAAACGACAGGATGAGACAGACAAGCTCTGCAAAGAAGAAGTAAGACAAATATTCAAAATTCTAAACAAGAATAAGGCCTCGGGCGGAAAATGTATGACTAATAAATTATAAAAACTGGAGAACTAAATCTAGGAAACGACATATGCGAGTTGGTGTAGAAAAAATGCCAGGGATCTGGAGAGAGTTACTCATTTTTCCAATGCATAAATGACAAGAAGAAACTATATGCCCCAATTATAGACCAATAGCCTTATTAGATGTGCACAAAATAGTAGTGGTGACTATCAAAAACAGACTGGAAGAGAAAACCGAGTCAATATTGGGAAACTATTGGTGCGGATTCAGGAAAAATAGATCGGTTCTTCTATAAAAACTAGATACGCTCCGGCTGGACACGGAGATTTTCATAAAGAAAAGGTATTTATCGCCCTTTCTGAATTATTACCTTTCTTGCAGTGAGCTAGTCTTCGCTGGAAGCTTTACCCTAGTTATCTTTCAGTACAACTACTCAAATCGTTTCACTAATAAACTTAATTATTTGTGCCTATGGAAAATACACTATGAGAAATTTTCACAGTTTTCATTTTCATTTCAGTGTATTCGCCTAATAAGGACTTTAAGGGACTTGTAGAGCACTGTAAATCTTTTGAAAATACCTTTTGGAGTATGCCATATTCTTGAGTATTTTCTATTTCCACATAATGCTCCTTTCCTGTCCCTTTTACTACCACAGTGCCATTTCCTAAAAACTGATACCTTTGCAATATTATATTTCTTTCTAACTTGGGTTCTTGCAACCAGAACACCGGTTTATTCTAAAGCATTTAAAGTTCCTCTACAGTCGTCTCTAGTTCTGTAGTTTCATTGAAATGTTTGTCATGAGCTTTTTTACTGTAATAATAATTATATAAGGTTAACCAAAATTATTTGACTCACATGCATTACAAATTTTTCTTTGTATGACAAATATCCTATAATATTGCACGATATTTCTAACGAAAGTTAAAACTGATGTTTCATATGCAATAACATAATACTATCACTTTTCACGCTATCGTATTTTCCTCTCTTTCTTACTCATCCTCTTTCAGTATACCATTATTCCTTCTACTGCAAATGATATAAATATTATAGGTGATCATATTATTACAAAATATTCATGCAATTTAAGAAGAGTATTTACGTTGTTCGTAAACTGTTTTGACTTCAACAGGCATTTTTTCTTTAGTGTTCTAGAACTCATCCAGGATACTTGTATCATAAAGCATTAAAGGAATTATTTATACCTAATTAAAATGGTTCTGCCTTAATAAGTCGGATCAATTTTCAGACATCCGCCGTAGTAATATCAACCTTATGTACATATAGCACCAATTTTAGACAAATATACGGGTATTTGTATGCCCCAGGTGCTGTTACTGAACAAAAGAGAAGAAGCAAAACAGATTCGTATCTACATGTTTACGATTTCATCTCTACATTATTATTTCAAACACTAACAAACATGCGTATCCGTTCGTGGTAAAATCGTATTTTGCCAAAAAGCTCTCCCAAGTCCATATATAAAAATTTGTACATATTTAAGTATAAATATGTTACTTTGAGAATGGATACAAAGTTGATATATATAATTCCACAAAGTCAGAAAATATGTACTTCTAGAATACATGCAGCATCATGTACAGAACACGTCGAAGTTCGAAATAAAATTGTTATAAAACTTTTATGTGCTTTATTTCAATTAAATAGGGTTTTCAAACCAGGGAGTACTTTAACACTAACTAATAGCATTATAATGACAAAAAATTTGTACATTTACCTTAATTACTTTACTTTCCTAATGCACTTAAGCCGGCTGAGTTGTGTTACGGATACCTAAAATTTGTGTTTATCATCGCGCCAATAGATCCTTCCTGGAATCGTTTTATTTAACTACTAAATTGTTTATGATTCCGCATTATACTTTGAAACGGACTATACTTACATATTGTTGATATTCCTCTACATTTTCTAGGTTTATCTAGTGTTTTGGCTTTCTCTTTTTAATCATCTTATAACGTTACTTTTTGATTTGTATGTATGATATAATCATTCTATGATCGCTACTGGTAGAGTATTGTCTGGAAACAGAGACGTCTTTGTTTAACAACTTTTTACAGCGATTTCTATAAACCTTCATTTTTGTACAAATATTTCGAAGTGAATTTTAAAACATTTATCGACAATTTGTTACGAAATTTGTGTTTTTATTCATTTTAAAGGATTATTCAAATGTTAATAACATCTTGTTTATTACGCGTTTCAAGGAATTCACCTTTCACCAGGTAAACTTATGTTAGCTAACGATTTTTTGTAGGCTGCTTTCCGACACAAAAATAATGAAAAAGCAATACCTCCCTCTGTCGTTCAAACATACAAATATACGGCAGACAGAACAAGGGAATGTTTGTCTCTCTTAAATCAAACTGGTAATAAGGTTACCAGTGCGTTTATTGACGAACATACAACATACGCACTGGCTTGTTACCGATTTTTGTGAGATAAACATGCGCTTGTTCTGCCGTTCGTACATTCGTATGTTTAGATGATAGAGGGAGGTACTGTTTTATCATTATTTTCGGATTCGAAGAGGTACGGTAGGAGCCCAACAAAGAATCATTCGCTAATAACAAATTTACGTGTTGAAAAGTGAATTCCTTGAAACGCCTAGTAAAGAGGGTGTTATTAACTATCCTCTTTAGAGCTTCCGGGCTGTAACCATGTCACTGGTATAACTGCCGACGTTTCGTACCTACTCGTATGAGACATCGTCAGAGCTCAACTACTGCTATTGTTTGTTGCACTGAGGAGATAATATGGACCACGACCGCGGAAGTCTACGTACCAAAAACAAGATCTATTTGAAAAATATTTTTCCATTTTATTTCCCAATCTAAAGGTACGATGCCGACTAGTGAGGGTCAGTAACAATCTTGGTTGACAGAAGATCAATACGAACGAAAGAATACGGCAAAATATAAGATACTTTGTTACTCTATGGCCTATTTTTGCCAAAAAAATACTTCTTCTATTTCGATCTTTGAGAGTAAGTAACTAAACAAAACCTCTTCTATAGTTTTCTCTACTTTCTTGGGACAAATCTCTCCATCAATGAATAACTATGGCAATATTTCTTTGCACAACATCGTCCGATATTTTGAGAAAATTTCTGGCATAATTTGGAGACTATACCTTTAAAACGATGCAAGAGTATGAGTGGCATAAAAATTTTTAGGAAGACTCGAAGATTAGCGTGACTGATGTGTGTATGGTCGATTATCTAGGCTATCAAGCCAGTGTCTGTATTCACGCTACCGGACTGGAAGAAACATCCATCTATTGCCAATTCGTCGAGATTTTAAAGTGTTCGTTTGTATACACATTGGTAACTTTGTTACCGATTTTAGCGAAATAAACACGCCCTTGTTCTATCATTCGTACATTCGTATGTTTGAACGACAGAGAGGGGTGTTATTTTTTCGTGTGTTTATATTGTTTTACAGTAATATAGTATGGTATTACATTGCATCAAAACTTTATTAAATTAAACAACATAAGACGAACTCAACGTAAAAATAACTTAATGGTAACGATTAGTTGTGCGATACACTTAAATTTATTTTCTTAACATTTACCGAAGGTTTTATATATGCAATAAAACAGTTTACTGCAACAACTGGGTAAAACACTTACATAGGTAACTGCACAATAAACGAGAATACGGTTTTATCGATATAACACGGTCACAAAAAAACAGGTAAATTTTATCAAAGCTTATTATTACGTAATACTAAAACTTTTATTTATTACTACCAATTAAATATATTAACACGCCAATAAATTTCTTGTATAACGTAGAAAATCGCTACTTAATTTCGAAAGCTCTCTACATATAATATTCATTTTAATGTGAATCCATCTATAAGATCCAATAAAATTACTTATTATTATCATCACTGCGCGTATGGAGGGCTTATTGCCGGAAAATCGAAATGTGTTCTATTTACGTGTTCGAACTATTTGTTCTTAATTTGTTCGACGTCGTTGCTGTCGCCGTCACACCTCTACCGCATCGCTCCATCGCTCGCTCACGTAATTAAAGAGACCATGAAATAGCCGTCAATAAAGGAGCCTTTATTATATGTGCGGCCCATAACAATGTAGAGAAATAAATTGCTTCGGCTTTAACGATTCAGTGAATGGAGAGAAGTCTTTAGTCAGACCGCACAATATCAAACTATTTCTCCTCACACACTACCAAGGAAACACACACAGACATACGCGGAGTGGTCCTTCCATAGAGCTCAACTTGAATGGATATAAGTACATGATCGGAATGGGATTTGCGAGAAATCGATTAGCAAAATTGACTTTTCTAAATCATCAAGGCACATATTATCAAGATGTAACATTATTGGATATTTCTCATAGCATAAAGTATAGATTTTTCCAATTGGCAAAAACATTTCTTACAAGAAATGTTGTTTTTCGAGGTAAAACGCATTCTATCATTGATGACAGTTAAAAATTCAACATATTTTCTTCCCCAACTCGGGATGACCCACACTAAATATTAACTACGATGGTGGTCCCATAAGTACCCGGCCTGTCCTAGAGATGGCGGTGGTTGTTCGAAAAATATCACTGTATTATAAAGTAGACAATGTATAAAGCATATGTTTCAAGTTTGAAGACGCCACGTTGTTTAGTATTTGTTTGGCAGCTATCAATAGTTAACGTTTTCAGTGATCTTGTAAAAATGGAGTAAATTAGTCATCGTTACGTGATATAATACTTTTATTTGAAAGGCTTCAGCCCAACCGATATAAAAGTTGAACTGGATTCTATTCTGGCTGAGTCTGCTCCTTCGTTTACAACAGTAAAATATTGGGTAGCAAAGTTTAAACCAGGCCGTATGAGCTGCCAAGACGAGCATCGCAGTGGTCGACCAAATGAGGTGACGACACCAGAAATAGTGAAGAAAATCCACAAAGCGGTATTGGATGATCGTCGACTGAAAGTGCGCGAGCTAGCGGTATACCGCATATTATCTAAAAATTTGGACATGAGAAAGCTGTGTGCAAGATAGGTGCCGCGTTGGAATAAAAAGAAATGATAGGGTGCTAGATCAGGGCTGTATCGTGAATGGCTCATGAATTCAATGTTTTGCCCGGTCAAATATTCAGTTGTTTGAACCGACCTGTGAGAGTTCGCATTGTCATGGTGCAGGATGATCTGTCGTTTTCGGTTTGTTTTCCTTATTTCTTTAAAAACTTTTGGCAAACATATAGTTGTGCACCATTCGGAATTGACCGTTCTACAACTCTCTAAAGGTACGGTTGCAACGCAACCGGTTTTTCCGAAAAAATAGGCGACCATTTGTTTTGATGTGCTTCGAGCGCGAACAACTTTTGTTGGTTTTGGCTTATCTTGGAATGCCCACACAGTCGACTGCTGTTTACTATCGGGTTCATACGTATAGATCCAAGATTCATCATCTCTGACGACTTTATAAATGTTCTTTGAAGCGTCGCCATTGTATTTTTTGTGCATTTCTTGCCACCAATCGACGCGAGTTCTTTTTTGAGCGGTTGTCAAATTATGTGGTACCCAACGTGAGCATAGCTCAATAACTACTAAATGTTCATGCAGGATCTTATGCACGCTGGTGTTACTAATACCTAGAGATACCTCGATCTCACGGTATGTCACATGACGGTCTCGCATTATCAATTCAGATACTGCATTAATGTCTTCCGACACAACAACATTTGGTGGACGACCTTCACGAAATTCATCCTCCACAGAACGACATCCAAGTTTGAATTCACTATACCAACGATGTACTGTAGTTGTCGATGGTGTTTCATCACCATTTAAAGAATTCAGCTCATCGATACATTCTTGTTGAGATAATCCACGCCGAAATGAAAAATAATTGTAAGAAAATGTTCGCGAGTTAATTCCATCTTTTCGCTGACATAAAATTTTCAAGTTACTGTCAACAATAGAAATAGTAACCGGATAATAAAACTGTCAAGTTAAATATATTGCCAAAATGACGAACATCACGATGCAATCTTCAGATCGGAGGCAACACTAACAGTGTTGTCAGTTCCCGAGTACCCTCGTATATCATATCAATCGTCCTTCTTATAGATTGACACGATACTGCAACATACTGCAATGAATATAATACTTAAACCTAAATTAACAATAGCTAAGAAATTAAAATTTAAAATTTTCTTTTCTACAAATGACTACACTACCTTTATATTTAAATAAATAGGATCGTCAAATCTGGTTGTTTGCTTTTTAGTTCTTCCCACGAATTTTTGCTTCAAGAAACACAATTTGAGTTTGCACTTTTTGATGCACTAATTACTTATCTGTACTAGATTTGACAAACAACGCATTATTTATCCAATCGCACATTTTCACCTATGCATATTAATACATGTACACCTTTAGGCTACAGTAATTTTAAGTCAATAATTTGAATATAACAGGTGGCGCAAAAATAACCTTCCAATGTTTTTTGGCTGTAATTTAAAAAAAAAATGAAAAACTTTGATTCTTCTTGTGGATTATTTTTATTTGGTCTTTTAATTTTTTTACATCAAGTCGAGAATATGATGTCATGTAAATGGCCGCCGCCACAGTTGATTGTCATTTGAGCCCTTTTTATGGCATTTTCCATCACTTTGGCCAAAACTTCCGGCGATAGGTCCTCACATTCTTGATGGATATTGTCTTTAAGAGCTGCAAGAGTCTGAGGCTTGTTGATATAAACCCGCGACTTCAAAAGCCCCACAAAAAGAAGTCTGCAGCGGTTAAATCAGGCGATCTTGCTGGCCAGTGCAAATCGCCAAAACGGGAGATTAGGCGCCCGGGAAATGCATCCTTCAGCATATCGGTTGTGGCACGTGCAGTGTGTGCCGTTGCACCGTCCTGTTGGAACCACATGTTTTCCAATCCCAATTCATCAACTTGCGGCAAAAAAGAACTCGTTAATCATTGCTCTGTAGCGCTCACCATTCACAGTAACCGTTTGGCCTGCGACGTCTTCGAAGAAAAAAGGTCCGATGACTCCTCCAGCGAAAACAGCACACCATATAGTGACTTTGAGCGGGTGTAATGGCTCTTCGTGGGTTACGCGCGGATTTTCAGTGCCCCAGAAGCGTAAATTTTGCTTATTTACGTACCCGCTAAGATGGAAATGAGCCTCATCACTCATGATTATTTTTGATGAAAAATCATCTTCCTCTTGGTAGTGATTAAGGATGGCTTGAGCGTATGTTAGACGCGATTGGCGGTCAGCAGCTAACAGCTGATGCACCGTCTGGACTTTGTACGGAAACATCTTCAAATCTTGTACCAAAATTCGCTGTAAAGACCGTCGACTGATACCCATTTGCGTGGCACGTCGTCTGGTCGATGTCGACGGCGCTTCCATGACATCCTCGGCTACAGCAGCAATATTCTCTGCAGAACGGCTACTCCGGGGTCTGCCACGCCTGGCAGCATTTCGTGTTGTGCCAGTCTCTTCGAGGCGAGCGGCTAAACGTCGCAGTGTTTCACCAGTAGGCGTTGGATGGCCAGGAAATCTGCGACGAAATTCACTTTGTGCCAAAGTCACCGACCGATTATTGGTCAAATAAATAATCACCAATATTCCGCGTTCTGGAGCAGTGTAGCGTAACATTGTTTATTAGCGTGTATTTCGAATGTGTTTACTACACAAATGTCAAAACAGAACTGACATTAGGGGCCAATCGCAAAATTTATAGCATTTTCTGATAGGAGGATTACTTTTGCGCCACCCGTTATTTAATAATAATAGCAATAATAAGTTTTTTGTAATTAAATAATTTTAGTATATGTAGAAACAGAAAATATTTTTTGTCAGTCAGAGAAATTACAAGAACTTGTGTAGACTATCGTATAAACTTAGATATTGATTTTGTATTACATCGTGTGACAGTGTGACGGCTGAACGTGCTGAAAAGGAGCAGCACTAATGTCCCTTTTTGCTTCTTGCGCGAAATTGTTTCCTCTCATATGACTCTTCTGCGAGGAAGACGTCTTACGTATCTATCATTGTAAATACTGATAATCCCACAAATAGTAGAGAATAATGAAGTTTTTAGCTTTGACCGAGATTTATACTTCTTTTGAGAAAGTGGTAAGCGGAAAAACCATTGAGATAAATGAGCTCTTTACATAAAATGCACGAGAAATGTTTTACAATTAACAATACTATTACCGTGCTTTCTGTCGTTTGTCCTCTAAGAGGCTCTTTTACAAATACATCTGGAGAATACATACGAAGGGCATTCAGTGTATTCTCGGTATCAAGAAAAAATACGAAAACAATTAAATTTAACCTCAATGCGTTTATTACAGCTTTAGTCCTTGTCTGAAAAATGTACTTTTATTGCTGCTTTGAGCTCTTCATTGTGGAAAAATAGTTTCTTAGGAAGGTCGTTTTTCAAATTAGGGAATAGATAGTATTTGATGGGGACTAGGTCCAGGTTATAGGAAGGATGGTTGATTTCTTGGAATTCACAATCTCGCACAACAACCTTGAAAACACGTGACGTGTGAATCCGAGTGTTGCCGTGAAAAAGAAGTCAGCGACAGTCAGCTTATCCTGCTTTTATCTTTAATTGCTTCCCTTAAATTACGTTACGTAGTTATGTGAGATGCCGCATTTGTGATTTCACCTTTTATTCATTTGGTCAATCAACAAAATTCCATTTGCGTACCGAAACACTGTGGCAATGGTTTTTCCGGTAGACGTAGTATTTTTAAGTTTATTTGGAGGGTCTGTATCATTCGTATGTCTCTGCATAGGCTTCTGCTTACTTTCAGGTTCATAGTATTGAATAACTTGGTCAAAAATACTTGAAGACTTTTCATTACTCAACTGTAAAACTCCTCTGGAACATTCAACTCCCATTTGTTTCTAAGGCGGCGTAAACAACCGTGGCACACACTTTGAACTGATTTTTGAAAGGTTAAGAAGGCCATGAAGAATAATTAGTATGCTATACACGGATAGGCTAGTCACTTCTGTTATATATTCGGGCATCTTCCAGTACAAGTTTCTAAATACCTTTCACGTTTTCTTTCCATAACGGCAGTAACCGCATCGACCAATCGAGGGACGTCTTCAATGCTCTCTCTGTCCCTTTTAATTTCTCTTGTTCATTTTTAAACTGTAGACAGTGAAGATGCAAAATTTTTTTAACAGCAAAACTTTTTTGTGAACGATTCTTTGACTTTTCCTTTGGTTAGTAAAGAATTTGATCACAACGTGGTTCTCGATTTTATTCAATATTGTTGCATCAGTCATTTTTTCCTTTAATAAGAATTACCAGCGAACTAGTAATCATAACTATGCGAAATTTTATATTTTTTGTCAAATTACCCGTATCATTAGTAAATCATCCTGATAACGAGAATACATTGAACGCCCCTCGTACACTGATTGCCAAATATATTGTATACATTAGGCCAAGTTGAGGTAAACACATCCTGGACCTCACCATATTTATATTTTCGAGCGATGATGGCAATTTCTAATGTCATTCATATGAATCCTACAGCCAATATATACGCCACGATTGAGAATAGATTTACAGTTATTTCACATTTCTTCATTAACATTATTTTCTAAGTAAACTGACATCATATTTTTTCATTTCGCTTTAACCGGAAGTGTGCACAACTTCTTTTTTAAAATGAAACAATTTTTTAGTAGAAATTAAGAAAACATATTTAATTTCTACTAAAAAACTTTTTTAGAAAATCAACAACGTACTACGAAGAGTAAATTTTATAAAAGGAGAAGTGAATATGGGTCGTTAATAAATTTTGCTATTAGAACATTATTATTTAAAGAAAGTGTATCATGAAATAAATTTGACATTTAAATTTTGACAAATACTTTGTGTAATAATTCGTCAAACCATCTATAGCTGTAAGTTGTAAGGCTTTTAATATACAGTAAGTTTTGTGGGTAAATTTTAATGGAGCATGTGGTTAATCAACAAACAAAGTAAAAAAAACCCTTTCCATATTAATGTTCGCATTCTGTGTACGTATTTCGACAACTAACTTGTCATCATCAGCAGATAATTAATCACAGTGTCGTATCTGGATCAGCGATAAAACCCACACAGAAGCGGTAAGATTCTGTTTGTTTCTGTGCAAGTTTTTCCGCGGTCTGTTCGTTTTAACAAATTTTAGGTATAACTAAGAAGCAGCAGTGGCCATATTTGACGAACATTGTTATACAAAATTATTCTAAAAAAATGAACTGACATCAAAGCACAACATTTTATTAAGGAAAAGTAATACAACAATCTAAGAAACACAAGTATTTTAGTGAATAATCATCATGCCTCCCTCTCACGTCCAATGAATTGAACGAAAAAGCGAGAGTGCATCTGTCTCGCAATGTCGGGCACTAAGTTTCCAGAGCGTATAAACAGATGGCATGCATCACGGCTATTTGCCAATTAAAAGAATGTTAAACAACATGATGATTATTCACTATTTTTCTGTATCGTAATGATATGATAGACGCTATCAAGGAATCGTTCATTAATAACACAGAATCTGCCTGATGATTGGTCAATCCATGAAACATATGTAGTAGATAGGGTGTTATTAATAATAGAATGATTCCTTTTAACATTCTTTTAATACAAGTATTTTAGTCGCAATAAAGTTCTATTTCTTGTTTACAAGTTCTCAAATTGACTACCACCTATGTCATGGACAATCTAAGGCAATATGAAAGTTCCTGACAAATGCATAGTAACACAATCAATTTGGTTAACTGCTGTTGTTATTCGACCATTAAGATAATCTGTTATTGGATAACGAGGAAAGATAAACTCGATGTTTTTCACATATTCACAAAAAATGACATAGTGATCCAGCATCAAAACGCATTATTCCCTCTGCTTCTTCTTATCATCATTAGCAAATACTTGAATGAGTTGCAGACTGTATGGTTTCAAATGTTTTCTTAGCACATATCAGGTAGTGGATTGAAAGATCTGAAGTTCGCGACTAGCTCGATTTGTGGGCTATGTAGGATTTTGCTCTATCGAAGCACGAATTGTCTTCCCTTGCAATGGTGTTAAAATATTTCATTAAAATTTACTAACGTTGTACCCTGTTTCTGAGAAAATACATTTTATTTTGTTACTGTTAACCAAATGAAATAGCATTTTCCAATGCAGTTTACCCAACGTAAGTCGGATGTGACCCGCGTTGTAGAACCCGAAATGAATTTCTTTTTCTTCAAGTTTCCAGCAAGCTCGTTACTGTCATCATTAGGATAATATTTCCGTCCTTACTTGATTGAAACTGACGGCCAATCCTTGCGATGGTGGTATTTGTGCCATTGCTTCATGGCATCTGTAAGACATCGCTCGAATCGTAAAGCCGATGTTGAGATTAGTGTTCAGTAAATGCGATTGGAGCGCCGTAGGCCGTATCTTTGTGATGAGTGTATTTCATATATTTGACAACGTCTCTTCCTTCATTGTATAAATCCGGACGCGACTCTTAACAACAGCAAAAAGAAACATATACAGAATGATTTAAACATCTTTAAAAAAAGCATGTATATCCAAACACCTGTATTATAAATTACGAAATATATATTGAAACGATTTACTCTGTAAAAAAACCACGAATCACTCGCTACAGCTTTCTCATATTGTTATCAGTATATCTCGAACTCTATTGAACGTCATATGAAGACATATTTTTATTTATAATATACCGATGTACTTTTAAATATGTACTTCAGTATTCAAGATCTTGCTGAATAATTACTATTTCCTGGGACAACGTTAAGAACTAGAACACACATTAATAATTGTAACTCAACTAATACATCTGAAAGTATTGAAAATCGATTAGCGATATTGAAGAAAGCATCTGCATCTCCGTTTGACCTGGAAACATCAAACATTGATGTTCTAAAATATTTTCAAACAAAAGTGCTACGCATGATAGCACGCCGTGGTTCATAACCAACAAAATCATAAAGTAACACCTAGGAATCGACTCGGTAAAAAGTATAGTGACAGATATATTGATAGATCCAGCGAAACTAAACAGCCGGTGAATAAAATGAAACTCAATTAAAACGTTACAGACCTAAAAACTTTAGTAAATAGATTTAATAAATCCCAGAATATTATAAAATTTATATACAATATTTATATATGTATTAGGACGTCGAAGAGTCACAAAGTCACTACTTTGTATATTTGTTAAAATCAGTGTCAGAAATCATCCTCTTTAAGTCAACGAAAAACGGTAAAGGTTATTACCTTGCCGGTCGATTTATTGAATGATCCACAAAATCATTTATGCATGATGCACTCAAACATTTGGTAAATTGTTCTTTTATAGATGGTAAATAAACTTGAAACTTTGGAAAAGCGAATAATTAAAAATCATATGAAGGTATATCTGGTGCATAGAATGAGTGAGGTATGAAAACTTAGATAGATATAATTTTTCATTAATAACTTGACAGGTGTAAGAAAAACTTTTACCGGGTCATTCTCTAGTCATTGCCTAGTAGAACGCTATAATATGGCTTCTTAACTGTCAAATCGTTTCTAACTATTCTTCACTTCTAATCGCGTATCATCTTCGATGTCTATATTACCACGTTTAAATTGCTTTACCCTTTTCACTGGAAAGAGCAATTGTACTAGAGTGGTCGCATGAGTACCCGACCTTACCTGGAGATGGCGGTAGTTGTTTGAAAAATATCACTGTATTAGAAAGCGCACAATCTATAAAGCATATGTTTCAAGTTTGAAGACGCCACGTTGTTTAGTATTTAGTGAACGTTTTTAGTGAATTTGTAAAAATGGAGAAAATTGGTTATCGTTACGTGATGCAATACTTTTATTTGAAAGGCCCCAGCTCAACCGATATAAAAGCTGAACTGGAGTCCACTCTTGGCAAGTCTGCTCCTTCGTTTACAACAGTGAAATATTGGGTAGCAGAGTTTAAACGTGGCCGTACAAGCTGCCAAAACAAGCAACGCAGAGGTCGACCAAATGAGGTGGTGAAGCAAAACCAAAATACGGTACTGGATGATCGTCGACTGAAAGAGCGCGAGCTAGCAGACATAGTAGGCATTTCAAAAAGTGCGGTGCATCGCATATATATGAAAATTTGGACATGAGAAAGCTGTGTTCAAGATGGGTGCCGCGTTTGCTCACACTCGAGCAAAAACAGTGTCGTGAAGACGTTTCAATTGAATGTTTAGCGAAGCTTCACAGCAACAAAGCAGAATTCTTGTGTCGTTTCATAACCATGGATTAAATATGGGTCCATCACTTCACACCCGAGACAAAAAAACAATCAAAACAATGGAGCCAACAGGGAGAACCGGCTCCAAAGAAGGCGAAGACAGTTTTATCTGCAGGCAAGGTCATGGCATCGGTTTTTTGGGATGTGCGTGGAATAATTTTCATCGACTATCTTGAAAAAGGAAAAACTATCAACGGCGAGTATTATGCGAACTTATTGCAACATTTGAGTGAAGAAATCAAGCAAAAACGGCTGCATTGGGCTAAGAAGAATGTGTTGTTTCATCAAGACAATGCACCAGCTCACTAATTCGTTATTGCAATGGCAAAAATTATTGAATTAAAGTTTGAATTGCTAGCTCATGCGCCCTATTCGCCAGATTTGGTCCCCTCGGATTTCTTCTGTTCCCAATCTTGAAAAAATGGCTCAATGGTCAAAGATTTTCCAACAATGAAGAAGTGATATCGGTAGTTAATGACTATTTTGAGGAGCAAGATAGTTCTTATTATAAAAAGGTATCGAACTTATTGAACATCGCTAGGAAAAGTGTATAGAGCTAAGAGTAGATTATGTTGAAAAATAAATATATTTCTTTCCAAAACTTTTGTTTTCTTTGTTGGATCGGGTACTTCTGAGACCACCATGGAAATACGGGTTCTAAACTGTTTGTCTTTCTGTCAGGTCTAATCGCATATCATCTTCACTGTCCATATCACCACGTTTAAATTGCTCTACCCTTTTTCACTGGGAAGAGCAATTGTATCTTTCGAAATAGTATGGTAAACAAATTTGTTACATATCGGCCACAATTTCAAATATATTTACTCCTTTAAATAATTAATTGTTTATCTAATCTACCAAGGTGTAAAAATTACTGAAATTTCTACTTTATTAGATGAAATATTTTAAAGCCCGAAATAAATGTCGATATTAAACTTTTCTGTGTTTATACCTACATCATTTAATTGACTCTCTCTTCTTCTCTAAAAGAAAAAAGCAGGTCCACAAGTAATTACTTTAATTATTAGAGCTTAATTTAAATTTTATATATCGAAGTATTTCCCTGTACCTTTCTTTTAAATTTGCATAGACATAGATAACTTGGATATACGAAAATATTTCTGTATACGTGTGAAGTTACAGTCTTTTCCCCTCTTGTTCCTAACGTGCCACTAAACTTATTCATGAACACGAATTGTTAGCTAGAACGCCCATATCTCGCATGTTGTACAAACAAATTAGCATATTTGTGCAGTTCGCTTACACACCACTATTTCTTTTCAGTCGAATATCCTAACAGAATTTATCGTTCTTCATATAAGAGGTAGCGATCTTCAGAAATATCAGCTCGCGTATCCTCTTAATTTGTTCAACATCGTGTCCGCAAATAATCCTATATTTTCTTAAAATAAGATCTTTAAGGGAAGCAAAAGCAGGTAAAAAAACAAATGAAATTATTTATCTTCCACTAATCGCACTGTTCAAGTAAACAATCAGAATTGTTTTTAACTCTACACTACTAACTACATATATTAAAAACACGATCTATATTTCATCATTTCTTTATAAATTATAACTGCATGTGGGCATTAAAATATTAGGTCTGTTTCCAAAATAATGCACTTTTGCAACAGATGGTGCTAGTTTATTTTTGCTGGTCATTCTATATCTATTTTGACGCTATGCCATATAACAGTTGATAGTTCCAATTTAATTTTAGATTAAAATTCAGCCATTCGGTGAAGTGTTATTTTATAGATACCGTACTCTTAAATTTCCGTAAAAGTAAGTTAAACTTGTGAAAAGTTGTGTAAAATATGTATATACAAAGGGTACTAAGAAAGTTTTGCAATATAACCCAACAATGAATAGTAGGAAGCTGCTCGTTGCTGCATGTTGAGACATGTACATACGTGCATAGTAGCCGCCTCGCCATGTCGATAGGTTCAGTTATTCATTAGCAGTACGAGTATAAAGTGCTTGCGATGACATCGTGGTCACGAAATGAGATAAGGGCAATTTTACGCTATAATTTCGTGCGTGGTTTAAACATAGACCAGAGCTTCGAAAAAATGTCTCTTGCACTAGGTGATGTTTGTTCACATCGCACAACGATATTCAGATGGTATAGAGAATTCCAAAGGGAAACTTTAACTGTGGAGGATGCTGAGAAGTCGGGAAGGCTATGGACGTCAGTTATGGAGGAAAACGTTACTACTGTGAGGAAAATGCTTGGCGAGGACAGGCGAGTGACCTTCCGACAGATAGAGGGTACTTCAGGCCTAAATGCACCAGCAATTCATCCGACTTCATGAATACTCGCATGTGAAGAAACTTTGTTCTCTCTGGGTGCCGCATCGACTGACTGAAGAGCAGATGACATGACGTGTGACTTGGTGCCGGGTGATGCTAAAAAAGTTTAATAAGGGACAATCTGGGTATATGAATAACATCGTGACAGGTGACGAGACTTGGCTGTACTATTACGATGTGCCGACCAAAGCTTAAAATAAAGTTTGGATCTTTGATGTTGAAAATCTCGATCTATAAAGAAGAAAATAATAGCTGTATTTTTCAAATCGAGTGGAATTGTGCAACGCGTCGTTTTAGACACACAGAAGACAGTCACAGCTAAGTGGTATACTGAACAGTGCCTGCCTAAAGTCATTGAATCTATGAAGAACCTGCGGCCAAAGTCAAGAATAGAGACCTGGTTCCTCCATCACGATAATGATATAGCTCACCGTGCTAAAGCCTGCATCGAATATTTGACCACGACATGATTGAAACTTCTCGAGCACCCTCTCTACAGTCTAGATCTTGCTACTTGCGACTTTACAAGCTAAAAGGGAGGCGGTTTTCCAGTGATGAGGACCTTCTGCGGGGTTGGGAAAATGAGTATGCTTTATTCCCTAGTGAAACTTGGCAAAACTGGTTTAAACAATGGTTTCGGAGGATCGAGAGGTGTATTGAGTGTAGAGGAAATTACTTTGAATAAATTAGATAAACAAAGCTTTATTACAAAACTTTCCTAGTACCCTTTGTAGTAACAGTGTTTTACAAAAATGTTAATGTTGGTTCACAAAATTTTCTGTTCGTAATCTTCGCGACTATTAAAAAGACCCATAAGTAATTGCATTAATTATAAGTGTTAATTTTTAAAACTAATAAATATTGACTTATAAAGGTCTTCTGGACGTTAATGTGCGTTTTGGTTTTGTCGTGATGAGTGTGAGAATTTTTTGTCTGGTATATGCATTACCACGTTATTGTAATGTAGCTCGAGATGGTAATTTCGATTTTGAATTGTGTGTAACCCAAAATTTACAAAATGTTTTCTTAGCAAACAAACTGCAAATAGTAAATAGAGCCATTATAATTATTTACGCAACTTTCTGCATATTTATATTGTGAAATTCTAATATGTCTTTACACGCAAGTTTGTCCCGAGAGAACAGTGACTTATCGAAATTGTATATAGTATTTTTGCGTCATTGTTAAGGTACTCCCTAGTTTGAGAGCCTTATTTAATTGAAATAAAACACGTAAATGTTTTACACAATTTTATTTAGAACATCAACGTGTGTTGTGTATGGAGATGCACGTGTTCTACAAGTATAAATAAAATAGTTCAAATACTAAATAGAAAAGCAGTTCAAATCGTTCTATACCCACAAATATACGTTAAAGTAAGTACGCAAACAGTTCAAAATACTTGGCTTCACTTTCAACGCATCGAGGTTCCCATGCACCCCCAATAGAGTGGAAATGTTCGACACTGTCGATCTTGCACCTATTGGGGAAGCGTCACGTAACTACACGGCAGCAAAAACGACCCAGCCGGTCGGGTAGGCCGATCTGGGTCCCCTGATTTACAATGTGTACACTACGACAAAAGTTGCTGCCAGTACATGTGTGTTAATTTTGCGTATAACAAAAATAAATATAATTATTATTTAGAATACATTACATAAAATAATAACAGTCATGAAATACATAATACCAGGGTAGCCGTTTATATTTCGGGAATAGCAAACAAAAAAAATTTTTTTATTATCGAAAATAGTTTTATTGATTTTCAAAATATTCTTCCTGAAAATCAATGCACTTTTGCATTCATTTAAACCAATACGAAAAGCATTACTGCCACCGTGAAGGCGGTATCACCAAAATATCAGTTTTGAATGCATTATCTACCTCTTTTGGCATAGAAAACCGTTGACTATGAAGTTTATTCTTCACGTGTGGGAACAAAAAGAAATCACATGGTGCTAGATCAGTGAGAGCTCATATTGTCATGATGGAGAATAGTCTGTTGTTTTTTGGTTTGTTTTCCTCATTTCTTTAAAAACTTGACAAACAAATAGTTGTGTACCATTCGGAACTCTTTAAGGTTGCAATGTGATCGGTTTTTCCGAAAAAACAGGCGACCATTTGTTTTGATGTGCTTCGAGTGCGAACAACTTTTATTGGTTTTGGTTCATCTTAGAATTTTTTGTGTATTTCTTGGCACCAATCGACGCGAGTCCTTGTTTGAGCGGTTGTCAAATTATATGGTACACAACGTGTTTCTTAACGGCGAAATGTTCGTTGAGGATCTTATGCACACTGGTATTACTAATACCTAGAGATGCCGCGATCTCATGATATGTCACATGACATGCATTATCAATTCAGACACTGCTTTAATGTTTTCCGACACAACAACATTTATTGGACGACCTTCACGAAATTCATCGTCCAAAGAACGCCGTCCAAATTTGAATTCAGTATTCCAACGATATACTGTAGTTTCGATGGTGCATCATCACCATATAAAGAATTCAGCTCGTCGATGCATTCTTGTTGAGATAATCAACGCCGAGGGTTATGAAAAATAATTGTACAAGAATGTTCGCGAGTTAATTCCATTTTTTCGCTGACATAATATTTTCAAGTTACTGTCAACAATAGAAATAGCGACCGGATAATAAAACTGTCTAGGTAAATATATTGTCAAAAATGGCAAACTTCACGATGTAATAATCAGATCGGAAGCAACACTAACAGTGTTGTCAGTTCCCGAAATATAAAGGCTACCCTCGTAATAGCAAAATAAGTATATGTTTTAAAATGAAAATAAAATATTTTGATTTTAATATAAGTCTTTAACAGTCATTATATTATAAGCTTGGATATCTTTTATGAACTCTCTTACATTACGATTTTCACTAATTATAACACGACCTTCTGATATTTTTCACCGAGCTGACGCAATGTACCAAATTCACTCTGTGTTCGCTCCCGACTTTGATGTGCCGCATAGAATTGTCAACTCTAATAATAATATATGTAAATATATGTATTTCACGTCACATCTTTTCGCAAAAATTTTACAACTAACTTAATATCAAATAAAACCAAAAGGAAACGTAATTTCCCTCGTTTTCAGATTTAATTTTTCACGTCATACTCCAGAAATCGGTTTAATTATCCACTCTACGTTAATTGTTACGGCCATAAAATATTTAAAAAAGTTAATTTACATGCAAAAGATCTAATGAAAATTCATAGGCGTTCATTTCGACAAAAAAAGCGACGTAGAATGAGTTACGAGAATCGTGTTAAAGTATTTAGTTCGACATTCATCAAAGTTTCATCAATATAAATGTGAAAGCACTTAAAAACGATTAAATATTTACTATTCTTTAGACACTTCTTAGATTTTAAAAGCCATGCACTCCGAACCTTCTCTATAAAATGAAACATTTAATTTTTCGAAATATTCACAAGTTTAGGGCCTGTTTTTCGAGATTTCTTCATTAGCAGTTAGTATGGGTATAGAAGACACTTCGCAAAGAGTAGTGTTGTTTTCTGAAACTTGTGCTGAAATTTTGTCTGAAGTATAAATCAGGTCGAGACGTAATTTGCAACATAAATTATCTTGATTATCCTTTCGGCCGTAAATTTGGCCTGCTTGTTTCAATTTTGCCGGTCGCGTTTTAAGTTCTAGAACTGAAAGGTGCGTGAGGTGCAAAAAAAAACTCGTAAAACAAGTAAATGGAACCTCTTAAAAATTTCGGTTAACATTCGGAACGAACAGATACAGAATGGTTTATGACAGCATAAAAAATACGTTTACAAAATGTATACCGCTCGTGACATTTATATGCTTCGACAATAAAACTTTTTTTTGTGTACGAATATTGATTTAGTTTTTATAATATTCAATACTCATTAGATTATTTAATAGACGTTACACCAACAAACAATATCCTTTAAGTTAATCGATCCAAATAAGGCCTACTATTATTATTTTTGATAAAAATTAACGAAACGATTATTGAAAAATACAAATTAGGTAGTATCTTTGAAGGTTGTTGTGTATAAGTTTTGAAATAAAAATATGACTAACTATAAAATAGCTAGGAAGCTCAAATTTTACTTTTTCAAAAAATTCATATTAGAAAAATTACCTCTAACGGAAGTTTGGCGAAACAAAAAAAACTACAAAATAGAATATACGAGGATGGCAATTAAATAACGAAATTGCTCTCCTTTCATCACGCAGCCGCATCGGGCGAAGCTATAATTGGCATGTCATTGACCTTGATACTTCCCGAGCAACGACCCGTAGGTCTGCTGCCTGTCTGCTTTAGTTTAATTTCGTTTAATTATAAAGGACGCTGTGACTTAGTAGTGCATTGGTTGACATAAAAATCGAGCAGCGAATTAAACTGAAATTCCTTGTCAAATTAAAAAGATCATCAACAGAATGTTTACAAATGCAACAGAAGGTGTTTGGTGACCATGTTATGTCACGTGCGTGAAAGACAAGACAGAAAAAAGCAAGAATGAGCAAGTCGAAACCGAAGGCAATACTGATCGCTTTTTCGATATCAATTATCACGACTGACTGGTCTTGATGGTCTAGCCGTTAATCAGAAATACTATAAAGAAGTCTTCATCAAGCTGAAGGAAAGGGTAAGGAAGAAAAGACCGGATTTTTGGAAAAGCGACTGTGCACCAGGACAATTCGACAGCTCACAATGCTCTATCTATGAAGCAGTTTTTAGCCGACAAGCACATTGCTGTGCTTTATATATATATATATATATATATATATATATATATATATATATATTGGGTCTGGGAAAAAGTTCGTAGCGTTTTTTCAGTAAAATTCAACTGGTCCCCGCATGGCGCGTGGACGAATTCATTTAAACCGAATATGCTCCATTATTATCGACAATGTTTCGCCATTTTTTTGGTAGATCCATGATCCCATCGGTGAAAAACTTCTGTGGTTTCTGGTCGAAAAACTGAATCAAGTAGTTTTCACAGGCTTCTTTTGAAACCAACTTAATTCCATTGAGAGAGTTCTGCAGAGATCGAAACAGATGATAGTCAGAGGGTGCTATATCCGGACTGTAAGGTGGGTGCATCAAAACTTCCCAACCAAACTCTCTCAATTTTTGACGGGTCATCAAAGAAGTGTGTGGTCGGGCGTTGTCATGATGGAAGACAACACCTTTCCTATTAATCAATTCGGGCCGTTTTCTTTCAATCGCCTGGCGTAATCTCTCTAGTTGTGCACAGTAGAGTTGAGAATCAATCGTCTGACCAGTTGGAAGTAGCTCGTAGTGGACGATTCCCCTCCAGTCCCACCATACACACAGCATCCCTTTTTTTGGCGTCAATGTTGGCTTAGCGAACGCTTGTGACGGCTCACCATCCTTTATCCACGATCTTTTACGCTTCCGATTATCGTACGTAATCCATTTTTCATCTCCGGTTATTAAACGTTTCAGAAACGGCTCGATTTCATTCCGTTTCAGCAGCGCATCGCAGATGTTAATTCGGTCCATCATGTTTTTCACGCTCAACTCATGAGGAACCCATACGTCAAGCTTTTTTTTGTAACCAGCTTTGTGTAAATGGTTCAAAACAGTTTTGTGGTCAATGCCTAGCTCCATGCCAATATCGACACTGCTGATATGCTTATCTTGTTGGACTTTTTCAAGAATTTCATCAGTTTTTTCAGTGATTGGACGACCGGAGCGTGACTCATCTTTCACATTGAAATTTCCAGAACGAAAGCGAGCGAACCATTTCCGCGCAACAGATTTCGATAAAGTACCTTCACCGTACACAGCACAAATTTTATCACAAGCCTGCGCAGCGTTCCTCCCCTTATCATAATAATATTGCAGAATATAGCGAAATTTCTCATTATTCTTCTCCATTTTCAAGTGCGAATAACTTTCCAACCACTGCACCGATTACAATGTTTCTACGCTCAAACTAACGTTCGGAAGGTCATCTAAAAAACGAGCCCTCGGTGGTGTCGCTGTGACTTGTTGTTCTTTAGTTATCGGCAACCAATGCCATCTATCGGGAAAAACGCCACGAACTTTTTCCCAGACCCAATAATAAGTCTAGATGTAGCCTGAGACTATATTACTTATACTTACAATGATTATATATATTATATATGTTCGAACGAAGGTTCTCGCGGCTGTAAGTATGAGTAATATATTCTCGGGCTCTCCGCGATGTTCTCGAAACAATCGGCGTCTCTACGTTTCGATGATATTTCAATCATCTTCTTCAGAAGTTGTTTCGTAGTGAAGCGTCCAACGTCGCGGAGAGTCCCAGAATATATTACTCATATATATATATATATATATATATATATATATATATATATATATATATATTTTGATGTCAGAAAAGAATTTATTACTTTTTTCACTTATCAAACATATGAAATGGAAAAATATTATGTATACATTTTGTGCATATTGTATTGAATGTCATTCTCGATAATATTCCATTATAAAGGCTGTTTCAATTTTTGCGGTTTTTATAAAGAATAAATAAAACACATAATCTGCATTCACTTTCAAAAAAGTCCACTCTTTTGTTAAAATTTTCGATGACATATTTGAGGCTCTATCTCACCAATGACACGAATAATTTCATCTTTCAAAGCAGGTATTGATTGTGGATTGTTTTTATAAACACGATTTTTCACTTAACCTCAAAGAAAATAGTCTGACGGTGTCAAATCACATGATCTTGGTAACATCATGTTACCGTTTCTTGAAATTACACGTACAGGAAATTTTTCTCTCAATAAATTAATTAATTCGTGTGCAAGGTGAGGTGTAGCGCCATCCTGTCGAAACCACATATCCTCTAGATCAATATTCATTAATTCAGACCACAAAAATTCCTCACCGCAGATACGGAAATTTTGTTTATTAACATAGCCACCAAGTTCTCAACAAGGCGGAGCATCCCCTCACTGGAGTCGGGAGCGCGTGAATATCTGAATGAAACTCTACCAAATTGTTAGATTGGTCGTCAAGGAGCTGGCGACTTAGCATGTCTCAGCTGGGCTCCACGGTCACCGGATTTGACACCCTGTGACTTCTTCCTCTGGGGTTTCGTTAAAGACAACGTTTATGTATCACCACTCCCACAGAACCTGGAAAAGTTTTTCAACTTTAACCGGATCCGTACTGCCATAACATCAGTGACGAAGGACATACTTGCCCAAGTATGGGAGGAATTTGAGTATCGATGTAATATTGTTCGTGTCGCTGATGGAGGACATATTGAACATCTGTAATCTGAACTTGAGAGGTTCGAAAATATGTGCGTAAAGTTTCATATTTGTATGTCCTAAAGTTTAATAAATATATGCATTCGAAATACGTATATTCTTGTTGAAACAGCCTGTATATTCGTAAAAGCAATCCTTGTATATTGGGTCTGGGAAAAAGTTCGTGGCGTTTTTTCAGTAAAATTCAACTGGTTCCCGCATGGCGCGTGGACGAATTCATTTAAACCGAATATGCTCCATTATTATCGACAATGTTTCGCCATTTTTTTGGTAGATCCATGATCCCATCGGTGAAAAACTTCTGTGGTTTCTGGTCGAAAAACTGAATCAAGTTTTTCACAGGCTTCTTTTGAAACCAACTTAATTCCATTGAGAGAGTTCTGCAGAGATCGAAACAGATGATAGTCAGAGGGTGCTATATCCGGACTGTAAGGTGGGTGCATCAAAACTAATCTCTCAATTTTTGACGGGTCATCAAAGAAGTGTGTGGTGTCGTTGTCTGATGGAAGACAACACCTTTCCTATTAATCAATTCGGGCCGTTTTCTTTCAATCGCCTGGCGTAATCTCTCTAGTTGTGCACAGTAGACAATCGTCTGACCAATTGGAAGTAGCTCGTGTCCCACCATACACACAGCATCACTTTTTTTGGCGTAATTGTTGGCTTAGCGAACGTTTGTGACGGCTCACAATCCTTTATCCACGATCTTTTACGCTTCCTTTTATCGTACGTAATCCATTTTTCATCTCCGCTTATTAAACGTTTCAGAAACGGCTCGATTTCATTCCGTTTCAGCAGCGCATCGCAGATGTTAATTCGGTCCATCATGTTTTTCACGCTTTGAGGAACCCATACGTCAAGCTTTTTTTTGTAACCAGCTTTGTGTAAATGGTTCAAAACAGTTTTGTGGTCAATGCCTAGCTCCATGCCAATATACACTGCTGATATTTATCTTGTTGGACTTTTTCAAGAATTTCATCAGTTTTTTCAGTGATTGGACGACCGGAGCGTGACTCATCTTTCACATTGAAATTTCCAGAACGAAAGCGAGCGAACCATTTCCGCGCACATTCGTAAACAGCACAAATTTTATCCTGCGCAGCGTTCTTCCCCTTATCATAATAATATTGCATTAGCGAAATTTCTCATTATATTTTCAAGTTAACTTTCCAACCACTGCACCGATTACAATGTTTCTACGCTCAAACTATTTCATCTAAAAAACGAGCCGTATTATCGGCAACCAATGCCATCTATCATTTTTCCCAGAAATATTTCCTTTAGTTGTTACGACACTATTTAAAAACTATTGAACTTCCATTAAAAATTTCGGTGGGACATTATGCGTTTCTTTATTCGAAATTAGAATATGAATTAGTAATATATTTACATGGTTATGAAACATACGGTGAATTGGAGTCCGTTCAGACGAAATTTTTAAAATATTTACATTTAGGAATAACTAGGTTAAGATCTCAAACAAAATTTGTAGCAAGCTATCATGACCTGATAGAGAGGCTCAGCTATTATTGATGTTTATTCGCTAGATCAGAAGTTTAAGAATTTTTTTGTTCATATCAGAAGCACAAAAATCATTTCAAAAATAAATATTTTGTAAATAATTATATTGAGGATATATTGATTAAATAAAATTTGGAATTTCTCAATTAAATTAAGCTATTTTACAATTTGGAAAGATTTCCCGTCTTTGTTTTATAAGCAATAAATGTACCATGAAACAATTTGTTTTGTATACTTGCCTATTCTAAATTTAATATCAATTTTATTGTCCTCCCATCATTTATTTAACAACCATAACTGTTCCAACATGCAATAGATATAAATTCTCTTAATTCCTGTATAAATTAGGCATTTATCTATTATTAACCCTCTGATCATGATTACTGTTACCGTTACAGTTCGGTACACAATTTTAACCCATTACCCTGTCTTTAGCAGCAGTACCAGGCGATAATATCCAGACCCTCCATGATAAATAACATAAATTTAAATCGGGCTACCGTAAATTTTCTTTAAATATTGACCCATTTAAAACAGCATCGCTGGCAATTCTACTTGCAATTAACTACATAACAAGAAAGAAAAGGTTTATAATTCTTTAAGTTTTCGTGTCGTGTTCTACATGATTTATTTGTATAGATAAGATTTATAATCTATTCATTTCAAAGATGAAAACGAAATTATTGACAAAAAGTAATAGTGTACCGATTAAGTGATTTTATAGCAAACGATAAATTCCGCTTTAAGCTATTTAAAATTGTTCCCGAAATGCATAGAACAGCGCAAGAGAATTGTAGTAGTAATGCTCATCTAACTCGAACAAGTTCTATAGTCTTCAGTGATTAACAACCAACAATTGCTCCACTGTCAGTGCTGCGAAAATATTATCAGATGTGCAAAAACCAATCCCTATTTTATATATAATATCACGACTAATTACGGAAGGCAATATTTTCAATTCGGCCCTGAAGCAAAATACCAAAACGTTTCCCGAAACAAAAACTTCTAAAAAAGACGATTTAGAGGATTCAAAGATGGAAACTGTACTGATTTGATGGGGTGGCATTTTAAAAATGTAATTAATTTGGGTGCGTACTATCGATAGTTGGGCAGTTTAAACGAATATATAGTCCAGAAACAAAAGAATGGCATTTCAGCAGGAAACACGAGGCCACCGCAAGTTTGATTGTCCATCAAAAATGACTATAGTCGCCAATTGTTGCGTTTCCACTTGTTTCATTCCTTTCAAAACTACTGGTACTACACTACAGGGTGTTTCAAGAAGAATATACGTATTTCGAATGCATATATTTATTAAACTTTAACACATATGAATATGAAACTTTACACACATATTTACGAACCTCTCAAGTTCAGATTACAGATGTTCGATATGTCCTCCATCAGCGACACGAACATCGATACTTAAATTCCTTCGTCACTGATGTTATGGCAGTACGGATCCGGTTCTTCAACTCTTCCACGTTCTGTTGGAGTGGTGGTACATAAACCTTGTCTTTAACGAAACTCCACTGGAAGAAGTCACAGGGTGTCAAATCCGGTGACAGTGGAGCCCGGCTGAGACATGTTAAGTCGCCAGTTCCTTCGCGACCAATCCAACGGTTCGGTAGAATTTCATTCAGGTATTCACGCACTTGGAGACTCCAGTGAGGGTGTGCCCCGTCTTGTTGGAAAATGAAGTTGTTTTCGTGCAGCCTCGGAAACAACCAGTTTTGTAAAATAGCGAGATGCTGCTGACCATTAACCGTGCTTCCATCAAAGAAAAATGGGCCGTAAACAGATGAACGGGATATCGCACAAAACATATTGATTTTAGGCGAATCTCGTACATATTCAATGGTTGCATGTGGGTTCTGTAGACCCCAAATTCGAACATTGTGTTTATTTATCAGACTACTAACATGGAAAATCGCTTCATCAATGAACACGATGCGTTGAGCAAAAGTGTTATCATTGTCAATAGCATCATGAATCTCGTTACAAAATGCCACACGTTTTCGTTTGTCATCAGGACGTAGAGCTTGTAACAACTGTAAATTGTTCGGCTTCATAACCAACCAACGTCTCAAAAGACGCCAAATTGTTGTTGTAGGCAGATGTAACTCCCGACTGGCACGACGAGTTGATCTTGAAGGATTACGTTGGAAAGCAGTTTGAATTCGTGCAACATTTTCTTCAGAAACACGAAGGCGGCCAGGACTTTTTCCTTTACATGCACATCTTGTATCTACAAACTATCGATACCATCTGCGAATTTGGTAGCTCAACTTGAAACGTTTTTGCACTGTAATCACGGAATTGCACTTCACAAACTGGAGAACACAAAATGATTTCTGTTGCGAAGTAGCCATTTTAAACATATGACGGTTACTAAGAAAAACAGAAGACAATTGACATCTAGCGGCTATTAAATAAACTAGACTATGTATTCGTGTCTCCAATAGCCGAGCCGAAGCGCAGCGATCGATAGTTTGGACAAAATAATACTTTATAATATGTCTATTCTTTTTGAAACACGCTGTACATATGAAAAGTGGAGGAGACGTCATGCCTATTACGACAACCTAATATAAAGAAACCCACAAAATTTTAACAGGCGAAACTACATGTTTCAACCTCAGTATTGTGATAGAAGTACATAAGTTAATGAGTAATATCTTTTAACTCAGTGATGAATTTGCTGTAAATTTCAATAACATTTCACCAAAATTATTATTTTATTACAAATTACTATTAACATAGGCATGTACATATACTGAATAACATAAAAGTATACTAAATGGTAGATTGTAGGTCGTCTTATATAACATTTATTTTTTGTCCGAATGCCGTGTAATTTGGAACATTAAATATACAAATCGAAAAAATACAATCTCCCAAAGGCCCTAAAGAACGTCGACATCCATTGGTTTCAGGAATATTAAAAATATATTTTACACACTACACCAGATTTTATTCCATTGTATCTGCAGCATTATTTACAATTCATAAGAGAGATTCGACTCGTTTTCTTTTCAATTATATTTGGCTAGCAAAAATAATTGAAAATTACTTTCTTCGGCATTTATTACCTATTTATAAATTATTGATATATATTTTAATATCTGTATTATTGAAATGTTGTTCGGTGCATATAAGTTTATATAAAGGGTACTAGGAAAGTTTGCAATACAGCTTTGTTTATTTAATTTTTTCAAAGTAATTTCCTCTATACTCAACATACCTCTACATCCTCCGAAACCAATCTTTAAATCAGTTCTACCAAGTTTCACTAGGGAATAAAGCATATTCGTTGTCCTATGCCCGCAGAAGGTCCTCATCAGTGGAAAACTGCCTTCCTTTTAGCTTCATTTTCACATACGGGCAGGGTGCTCGAGAAGTTTCAATCCTGTCGTGGTCAAATATTCGGTGCAGACTTTGGTGCGGTGAGCTGGAGCATTATCGTGATGGAGGAACAAGGTGTCCATTCTTGACTTTAGCCGCAGGTTCTTCATAGATCCAATAAATTTAGGCAGGTACTGTTCAGTGTACCACTTAGCTGTGACTGTCTTCTATGTGTCCAAAACAACGCGTTCCACAATTCCACTCGATTTGAAAAATATAGCTATCATTTTCTTCTTTACAGATCGGGATTTTCTAAAAACTATGGGTGTGTCCTCATCATCAAAGACCCAAACTTTGTTTTGAGCTTTGGTCGGTACATCGTATTAGTACAGCCAAGTCTCGTCACCTGTCACGATGTTGATCACATACTGAGATTGTTCCTTATTAAACTTTATTAACATCCCCGGCACCAAATCACACGTCGTGTCATCTGCTCTTCAGTCAGTCGATGCGGCAGCCAGAGAGAACAAAGTTTCTTCACGTGCAAATGATCATGCAGAATCGAACTAACTGGTGGATTTAGGCCTGAAGCACCCTCTATCTGTTGGTAGGTTACTCGCCTGCCCTCGCCAAGCATTTTTCTCACAGTAGTAACGTTTTCCTCTGTAACTGACATTCGTGGCCTTCCCGGCCTCCTTCACAGTTGCATTTCCCCTTTGAAATTCTCTATACCACCTGAATATCGTTGTGCGATGTGGACAAACATCACCTAGTGCAAGAGTCATTTCTTCGAAGTACTGGTCTATGTTTAAACCACGCACAAAATTGTAACGCAAAACTGCCCTTATCTCATTTCGTGACTACGATGCTATCGCAAGCACTTTACACTCTCACTGCTAATGAATAACTGAGCCCATCGACATGGCGCGGCAGCTACTATGTACGTATGAATATGTCTCAATATGCAGCAACAAACAGCTTCCTACGATTCATTGTTGCGTCATATTGCAAACTTTCCTAGAACTCTTTGTATATATATGATCAAATCCAAGGCACTATTTTGTGAAAATAAATTTAAAAAGATGCAGAACTAAAAAGCTTTCCTGTAATTAAACTAAGAATAATTTTTATAATTTATTTCGAAATTATGTCATTTACTAACTTGATTTGTGATACAGTGCACTCTGTCTAAGTTGGTTACTTACGGTGTACCGAAAAACGTCCAATTTAGACAAGTGACCAACTTATAGAGAAAAGGTAGGTGGATCAAAAATTAAAGCCGAATATACAGATACGTATTTATTTACAAAAATTATTTGAAAAAAGGTTACAAAACAATTGTTTTTTATTTAACATAAATATATTTAAACAAAAATAAACTATTTTTTTGAAAAATAATCATCAGTCTTTGTTTGGTGACATTTAAGTTTAATTTAAGTAGAAGCATACGCTATAAACTGTTTTGCGTGAAACATTGTTTCTTTATGAGTAGGAGGCTGTCATGAATATTTTATTGTTCATTTTCGTCATCTGATCCTTGTAAATCTGGAATTTCTGTATTTCTAGTCTCCAAAATTTCTTAGAGCACCTCACCAGGTGTTAAACCGAATTGTTCATGAATACTAAGATCGTTTTTAAAATGAAGCATTTCAGAAGCTGGCGCTATTTCCTTATTTAATATAGGTGGAAGATTCTGGATCATATTAATAAGAAGATTTAAACGTATATTATCTTCTTTATCAAATGCTTCCTCCACCAAAAATCCGACACGTTTAAAACACTTTTTAATTATGTCTACAGACACGTTTTTCCATCCATTATCAATCCACCTAATGGCATCCAATACGTTAATCCGTTTGTTAAATTCTCTTACGGAATTGCAAAGTTCAGCGTTTGCAACAAGATACTTCAACATTTTTGTTCTATAGGCCACTTTCGAATTCTGTATAATTCCTTGATCTAACGGTTGTACCTCGGAAGTTAAATTTGGTGGTAGAAATTTAAACTTTACGTTAGATACGTTTCACTTCTTTATTTATTACTTTTAACCAATCGTCAAAAAGAACACTTGTCATCCATAATTTTTTATTAGAATACCAATTTACTGGTAAATTTTTGAGATCAACCCATTTATTTTAAATAGTCTCGGGCGTGCAGCGTTTCCAATAACTAAAGGCTTCAATTTTTCACCCATTACACTACAACACAGGAGTCTTTCTTTCGACATTTTTCCACCTTTACAAGGATCACCTTTTCTCACCAAACTATTAGTTGGAATTTGTCGATAAAAAAGTCCTGTCTCATCTGCATTAAATTGATTACGTGGCTCATTGTTTCTTAAAACGTCTTTTAGTTTCACTTTTCAGTATGAGGCTGCCGTCAAGCCGATGTCTGCTGACTCGCTGCACAAAGCTCGAAATGTGATGTTATACCTTTGTACAAATGATTGTAGTCATCCATTACTAGCATGAAAATGTTCTATTTTTAATTTTGTCGCTACTATTTTGTCTTAGTTTGCAACTTCGGACCGGAAACAGGAATTTTCATTGTTCGACATTTTGAGAAAAAATCAAATACTGTTTTATTGATATCCTTATTTTCAGTTTTTCGCATTTTGCATTTTCGCCCATCATTGCAGTTGTCACTCCCGTCGACTTTCACCTTGATCCAACAAGTATTGTATATACGGTCAGTTCATTTAACTTACATTTTGTAGCCATCATTTTCGAACGAGTATGTAATTAATCACGGAGATCGAAAGTACCGAAAGTACTGATACGAGGGAGCGTTCTTATATTCGCGGAATGAGCGGGTTGTAGAGGGGTGAGTAGGCGCATTGGGGGCGTGGCCTGTGCAGCGACTTATGATTAGTATAAATACGAAGTTTCATTGTTATTAGACAGTTAGTCTTTACATCGTCAACCAAGTAACATAATCAGGAGTGAAAAGTGAAATATGGAAAAAATCGAATATCGTGCCGTTATAAAGTTCCTTACCAGGCAAGGAAAATCAGTCGCGACCATAATGAATGAGATGTCATTGGTTTACGGCGACTCTTGTCCAGGAAAAACCATGCTGTACAAGTGGCATAGTTTATTTAAACAAGGAAGGGAATCCCTTGAAGACGACCCGAGGCCGGGCAGGAGCATTGAGGTGACCACGCCAGCACTTATCCAAAAAGTTGAACAAATTGTACTCGAAGATGCTCGACTAAAGAAGAAACAACTCGCAGAAATGATTGGAGTATCCTATACAACAATATTTAAAATCCTACACGATCATCTCAGCATGTCTAAGGTCAGCGCAAGATGGGTGCCAAGAATGCTCACGCCGCCGCAAAAACAACAGCGCGTAGAGTGTTCGCGTGCATTTTTGGACCTCTGTAATGAAGACAAGGATGGTGTATTGAGTGGAATTGTTACTGGAGACGAAACTTGGGTTCATCATTATGAACCTGAGTCCGAACAAGACTCCATTCAGTGGCATAAAAAGGGCACAGCACCTCCCAAGAAATTTAAAGTGTCACAATCAGCTAGGAAACTCATGGCAACGGTATTTTGGAACTCGGAAGGAATATTGTTGATTGATTATAAAGATAAAGGTGTTTCTATAACCGGAGAATATTACGCTTCAATATTAGAGCGACTAAAAGAAGCCATTAAAGAGAAAAGACGGGGAAAATTGACAAAAGGTGTTCTGCTTTTGCACGACAACGCGCCCGTCCACAAGAGCCGCGTTGCGTTAGCTGCCCTGCATAAGGTGGGCTTCGAAATTGTGAATCACCTACCCTACAGCCCAGACCTGGCTGATTATTACCTGTTTCCGAAAATGAAAAAAGAGCTGCGGGGTAAAAAATTTTGCTGCCGATGATGAAGTCAAGGAGGCAGTTTCGGCGTATTTTGCAGATAAAGAGAAATCATTTTTTTATGAGGGTATAAATAAATTAATTGAAAGATGTGAAAAATGTATCCGTCTTGCAGGTGAATATATTGAAAAAGAAAAATAATTTGGTTTTTTTTATTTCCACCCCTTGTCCCCCATTCCGCGAATATAATAACGCTCCCTCGTATAACTGAAAATACTTCCGTAATTTGAATTTAATCATAAAGAGTGGGGATTCCCCAGCTAGACTTATGACAACGCACGCAACCTCTGTTTGGAGTTAGGGAATCCCCTTGTCCTAACAGATTTCAGTGCGGGCGACTTCTTAGAACGTTCTTCCCAATCTAAGGGTAAACGAAACAATTAAAGTACTAAGGGCAGTAATAAAGCAATTTAAGTAGGTATGTGTGAAAAAAATGGCACAATTGCACTTATTTAATTTCTGGAAACTTCAATCTGTAACAACTGTTTGCATTTAAAAATATGTACGTACAATGGTGGTTAGCTTTAACAGGGTTTTTTTTCAAAATAACTACTTTAAAAGTATGCAACATATAAGATAGACAGGGAAACAACATACACTGATTAAACGTAATGCAAAACTATTGCAATTTGGCGGTTTCCATAAAAATCGACTAACAGACACAGAGTTTCAACTTATAAAGGTGAACAACTGGACAGGTTTCACTGTATTTAGTGAAAAACTTATGAAGCTACAAATATAAAAAATACCAAAATATATTTCCCATAGACGTTCAGGTACTCTGCCGATAACTAAGGGCTAGCATTTCATTCGATGGTTCTTCTAGGTTGTACAGAGCGTCTTCTGCGATATTTCCTACATTCTTGAGACCAATTTACCTACATTCTTGAGACCAATCTCTTCAACAATGAATAGCGGAATCAATACTTTTTGCATCACGAAATGCAATATCCGCGACTATGCAACACCTTTTAAAATTGCTTAGTTGCCACAATAATTTGATTTCCTTCGAACACTTGACATATTAGTACACTAATTCACAGCTGTTATTAGAAAAAGCCTAGGCGAATAGCAGAATGTATTCATTTACGTAGACCGGCAACACATTATTAATTTATTTTCTAAGGAGCACGAAATTTTCAATTAAAATATGGCTAAAAAACATGTAAGCATGTACTTTTATTCGATGATTTGTTTTTCGTCACATAGTGTATGATGTATCTTAAATACGTGCAAAGATTTCCTTGCATCGTACACGTTCCTAAATTGAAACAACATTTGCAAACTCTGACACTCCAATCTAGTTACCGAAGCAAGTACATAGCTAAACAGCATTCTAACAAAACTAATATATATGTACATTAAATAGAGATCTACAATGGAAACAAAGACCATGTACAAGTAAATTGTGTATACCTACCTCTATACAGATATGCAGAAAAGATGGGTAAGGAAGAGAAGGAGATTGAGGCAAAAGCGACTATCGAATGACTAGAGAACACAATAGACGTACAAATACATGTCGACTACGAAGGCTAATAACGAATATAATCTTAATGAGCTAGAATTGGTAACATCTGATCGTTATGTTAGTGCGTAGGGATGTGTGTACTTCTCAGGTATCTCTATGTCTCTTTAGATATGAGGCCAACAGAAACTCTTGGCTTTGAATTCAGAGCTGATTCAGAATGAGAGATAAGCAGAAGCGTAGTTTCACTGAAGAGAGGTTAGAAATAGAATGCGAAATTTTAAAAAATTTAAATCGAAAAGATTCTATTATTTACAGTATCTGGTAATTAAATTAGCCCAGGTCTCAGTTATGATGAATAATATACTTTAAATACTATTACCTCCTTCTTTGTGAATGACACAATTTATTACCTTCTTTGTTTTAATAAATAATAATAGAGATATTATTTAATAGAGAACATTTATTTGCACGTGATGGTTAGTCAATTTATTACGAGCGCGTGTTCGGCTAGCTGAAGCGCTGTAATAAATGCAAATAAAAAAGAAAGTAGTGTAATTGACTGTAATGTAAAGGGTTAATAATTAATAGTTGTGTACAATGAGCATCAAAATTCCAGGACATGTGCCAAGCTGAAAGAAAGATTATTAGTGGAAATAAAACAACAAGATTGCCCTTAAAATTTTATTCACCAAGTTAAATTAATTCTTAAAGCTTGAGTATATTGAATAGAGATAATTACAAACGAGAGCAACAAATAATATAAATTAGCGTACAGGCAAAGCTGTATAATAGCTGCTAATAAAATACAAAAAGGATTATATTAAAATGTGTATCGAACGATACGTGAGTTACTTGCGTGTTTGTGTGTGTATATCCTGGGTCAGGATGCTGTGTATATTCCGCGGACGCGAAGTTAAACACATGGTCACTCAAAGCGTGAATAACTGTTAGCGACACAAACACGTGAAAGAAGTAGCCTGGATCATCGCAGAAGGCGAAAAGGACGGTTCTCTTACAAGCTTTGGTTTTTTAAGGAACCCCGCGGTAAGCTGGAGGGTAAGGTGTGCGTGTCATATTTGAACGGACCAATGACACGAGAGAATAGAGACGCTAGAGATTGGCGCGCAAACAAATATAAGCATACATTAAAATTGTGATCTTAATTTCAATATAAGAATAGTAGACGTGTATTCTGTGTAAAAGAAAGAAAATCGGGATTGGTATTTGAATCGCGAATTGCATTTAGAAATCAATATAACTGAATTGATATTGAATATGAGTCAGTGGAAAGAATGTACCAACTTCCAATACATTCTTGGGTACCTGATTATGGTTTTTATTGCAGCTTTAACTGTCTGTACGGAATTAACACAAAAGGACTCTGCATCTGAATATATACGAGGACCGGACAAATAATGACACTATAATAATTTAGGAATTCAAGATCGACTTGTATTTTAAATTAAATAATTAAATTTAAAGACGATATAAGAAATTATTATATAAAGTGTAATAATACATACTATTACACTCTCCAAAGAGAAATAAATCCACGTATTTCTTAAATGCACAGACCGTTGGCCTAAAATATATGCACATACATTTATTTATATCATTCATGGTATTAAACTTCAGTATTGCTAATTTCTTACGGAAGCGATACTATTTACCTGCGCTTGCTACATTCTAGGAAAGTCAAAGAGTGGTATAATAAGTTTATACAAGTAAAATTTATTCAGAATTGCTCGAACTCTCGAAAATTGCATTCGTGATCATGTGTTTACCATTCTTAGTTTAGTCTCTTATAATTATATTAGTGGTGCGCTAATTTTATATTTTATATTTTTATGACGAATTTGGGCGTTGTTAAAAAATATTTTAACCACTGAAAAAATTAGAATAGAAACTTTATTAGGGTCTAGTTTGTATCCGCAAAACGAAATTGCTAGAAAAGAAAAAGTTTCATATCGAAAAGTGGTAAGAATTTCAACATTGCCAGCGACCACGCAAAGCCACCGAACGGTAGAATAGTAAAATTACTAATATTGCTTTGCAAAAAGGACAAGCTTTTATCAAAAATTTTGTATTACGTGTTAGACAAGACGAACACCTTCGCAACGCTATAGAAAGGAATGTGTCGCGTAAAGTCTTAAGCATACCTCCGCCGTGATGGTATGATCATGCATTACTGGAACTAAACCTCTGCACTTTGTCGAAGGTCAATAAACCGGTACCAATACAAATATGTAGTAAAAATTGTTCTGGTGCCTTTTAGTACTTCACTAGAAGCAGAGAAAAGGCCATTTATGTATGCAAGATGGGGCTCCACGCCATGTAGTGTTTCACATACATGCACGAGTCACAGTAAAACTTCACTCACAAAGTAAGCACGTGTCCTAGTGTTGAAAAATATTCTAGCATTAACCGTTGCTAAAAGAGGAGGACCTTGCTTTCGTAAATAGTTAGGCCTTTTAAAAGAATCGGTGGGAGGAAGGGCAAGTGCACTGGTCATATTTGAAATGAGCCAGTAAAAGAACAGGCAAAGCACGGTAAAAATTAGAATTAATTAAGAGATTACAATATATTGAATATAATTGTCAGGAATGAAGAATAATCAATGCATATTCTATGTGAAAAAGAATTAAGTTTTGAATTAATAGATAAAATAGAAATAATATTAAATGCAAATGGAATATTACCAAGAATATTCCGGGAGTTTAGTGTAGATATACAAGTATATTCATGTTAGGAAATAATGACCATTCCAATATTCACTCACCAACTTTGTCTCAATAACAATGATATTCGTATTTAAAATCGAATTGCATTTAGATTTTAAAACATTAATTCAGAAACATGGTAAAAAAGTTATAATGTACCATATCTGAAGTGTAACGGAATTAACTTTGATAGATTGTAGATTGTATGCATTACTGATTGAAAAGAAAATGTAAGGACGATTTATAAAACTTAGATATCTTATCTCTGCCATTATCAAAAAGATATATTCCCTTCAGCGACTTAACTGTTCGCTTCTCGGTCCTAAGGTTAAAAAGAAAAGATTTCGAAAGAACACAGTAAATAAAAAAAGGATAGCACTGAAATGTTAGTCTGTAACGAGATCTCTACATTAAACCATTCCCCTTGAGCCGCTCATTCAAATTGCAAATAAGGCAATTTCGAAAACAATTAATAATATCGTTCAACCGGCTGACACGACGGTAGCGCCAATTCCCACTCGGTGTACTGTTATAATTGAATAATAAAAATAACAAAGGAAAACTGGTGACATCGAGAATGGGGGTGAATAAATATATATATATATATATATATAAGGAGAATGAAACACGACAAGCTGCTGCTCACACACACACACACACATGTACAAGAAAGACGCCTTCTCCTAACAATCAATGGCAAAAGGAAAAGGAGTCGATGGCGAAGAGAATTTGTGTGTATATGTACGTGTGTACGGGACCGTTACGTTAACTTGGATCACGATCTGAGGCATTGTCTTAAAGGCCTCCTACATATTCATGAGTTTCTTTACCGAGGGGTTTAATGGGAACCCATAAGCACGACCCTCTGCACACACAATGTTTGACACCCCCCGAAGACCTACGAAATGTGACGTCGACGGCACGTTTCGTCTCTGCCAAATATCACCTGTCTCTGTCGCATCGCGCGTTCGTCTTTTTCTAGCATCGAAAACCAATGCTGACGTGGTAATTCTGTGCTCGTTGTGCTTTTAACATCGTTCCTGGGAAATTAGAATTTTCCGACATTGTGGAGTGAAATGAACCTTGTTTCGGTACACAGAGTACAATTATGTATTTATTAGTAGGTGAATTTTATTTAAATCCATATTAATATAAGGTAAAAAAATACATCATGTAAATGCTTTAAAATAATGGCTGCTAGTTTCATATAAAGAACAGATTATAAGTAAACTGTATATACCATATATATACATAAATATATATATATATAGTCCGACGGGAAGAAGGAAGAGAAGAAGATCTAGGCGTTCATGGTGGGTTGATATCGACGAGACCATGGAAAATAGAGAGTTGCGGGTTGGAGGCTAGGAAAATCGAAGCGAATGGAATTCCAGATTGAGAGGTTGAGAGAAGGGAGATCGCAACAGCTGTAAAAGGCCCTTATATATCTTAAAATGTAAATTGGTCAGGGTTACTCTCCTCTCCACACACTCCTTACTCACACTTTTACAGCGCTTGCGCGGATTTGAGTCTAGCCCAGTTAGCGTGACCTTGAATTTAATATAAACAGTTTGTCGCAGAGAAAACCTACCTTTTTTAAACTAGTATATTTAGTGACGCCATCTCAAAAAAAAATATGCATCGTTAAGGTAGATCTTTCGCCAATGTTATGTCAAAATATATTGACATCTGCATCATTAGAAGCAGAGAAATTGCGCATGAAGTAACAGTGTGTATTTGGCATTGGTCGAAAAATGGATTTTAAACAAAGCAAATATCAAATTCTTTTTTAAACTCGGTAAATCGTTTATTGAAACGTTTAGTTTGATGAAGCGAGTGTATGGTGATGCGTGTTTATTGCGTACGAATGCGTATAAGCGATATAAACGATTTAAAGATGACCGTATGGTCAAAAATGACGACGGACGTTCTGGTGCAAAAAAATCTGTGGTTATGGAAAATAACATCCAACATGTGCGTGACTTTATCAGAAATGAGCTGAAATCCCCATTGCAATACGTGGGAATGGAATTAAATATTTCCGAAGATTCAATTTTGACACAACATTTGGTACGAAGAAAGATTTGTACAAGGTTTGTATCATATAAGCTAACTGAATTCAACATTGTATAGATTTGATTAAAGACTCAAGAAAGGACGAAAACTTCAGGTATTCTATTGTAGCTGGTGCTGAGAAGTGGTGTTTTCAATACGATCCAGAGACCAAGCGTCAAAACTGTGAATGGAAGTATCCAAGCGAAAAAAGACCTTAAAAAAAATCGTTTGGAGAAGCCAAAAGTGAAGAAAATGTTGATTTGTTTTTATGATTCGAAAGTCATAGTGCACAGAGAGTTTGTACCAACTAGTCAAATAGTCAATGCTGTATGTTATCTTGGTGTTACGAAGCGTCTTTTGGCGCGTATTCGTCGTGTGCACCCTCAATATCGTGAAAATGGTAGCTGTTTCATGATAATGCACTATCTCATCGCTCGACGCTTATCACTGATTTTCTAACTACAAATGGCATTTTAACCATCAACCATTCACTGTATTGATCGGATTTGGTCCCCCTGTGATTTCTACCTATTCTCCAAACTACATTTGCCGATGAAAGCAATCTTAAAAGACATCTCTAAACACATGTTAATTGACCGTGCAAAACGTTGTATTGAAACCGAAGGCGACTACTTTGAATAAAATAAATGAATTTTGCCAAAATAGTAACCTTTTGTTTTTGTTTTAAAAAGTTCGGTTTTCTCTGCGACAGACTGTGTAGTAACAAGTTGGAAAGTAAGGGATAAAAGCAAGAAGCCCCACTCCGTCCGTAAAAAAACAGAGCGCTAAAGTTTGATTAACAGGGAAATCGTGGTAGTATTGAACTTGTGGGCAGCAAGGAGGAAAAAATAATCCCAGCACGGCAAAAAAGAAAGAACTTTGCGACGTTTATTAAACGATTATTTGAAATAGTTTATATTCCACGTCACCTCAAATACAGATATTTCGGTAAAACCTTATTTACCATTCTCAGGTGACGCCCTTCGTCTGCAGTCAAATGTTAAAAAATGAAACACTTTAAAACCGTAAAATTCACAGTAGGATAGTCAATATTTAAAATGTAACAGTTAATATTTAGAAAGGAGATTATTTAAATTACAATGACAACATATGATCAGATGTAAATAACAAACATCATCACCTGGTCTCATTTCTACCCTATTCTTTTCAGAGATATTATTAAATTTTGTACTTAGCAATAACTTCCTCTAGTGTTTCTGTGTAACATTTAATATTTCCATAGAGAAAAGTTAGAAATTCTTTTTAAGGAAGCACTTTGTCGGATAGCAAATGTTTTTGATGAATGACATACTATTATGTCGAACTTTATAAACATAATAAACAAGTTTAAACAAATTTCGATAATACTTGAAGTTAGTGCCGTAAGTAAGTTAGTGTTTCTGCATACTAACTTTAATGTAAAACTTTCAGTTATTAGCCAAATGCACTTCACCATTTTATATCATAATTTTGACTAGTGTGAAAAAAATTCCTACTCATCATGTCTGAATAAACTTTTTAATATCCGCAAATAATATAATGTTGTCGAGGATGTACTCGTCAACATTATAAAAGAAGAAAGAAAAATTTGCAGGCCATCAATCAGCGATTCTATTATAAAATGTGTTAGACGTTTTGTGCGGTGCGACCCGAAGAGGCTTTATGTTGTATGTCACTTTTATTTTCAATAAAATGTCGATCTTAGGTCGGGAAGAATCGAGAACAATTTTGCAAAGAGATTCTGTCACGTCAGGGAAGTATCCTGACATGAAAGAAAGTCATAGTGAATTATTTTTTTGTAATTTTTTACATAAGCTTTTACAAAAAAAAAACGATTTATACTATAAGAGTCATTCTTCTGCTGAGTTATTTTAGATTACACAACAGTAACGTTTTAGGTGTTGAATCTTTTGCACAATCTAAATTGTAAATCGTATATACTACGAGGGCGAGTCATTAATTAGTAAGTGTAGATAAAAAGGTAAACTTTTCGGTAAAAAATTTTATAGTTTTTCAACAAATTCCTCTTGTAACTCGTTATATTTTGTCCACTAATATTCAAGTATTTTATTTACTTCAAAAAAGCAAGTTTTATTAAACCCTTAGAAATATGTCTTAGTTTCAGTGATTAACTCCTTCAATTGATCGAAATTTCCTATCATCGAATCAATCGTTCAGGTTGAGAGAAAGGAAAAAGCCCAACAGAGACCAAATCAGATGAGTAAGTTGGATCCAGAAACAGTTCAACATGTACTTCATAAATTTTTGCCATTCCAACTGTCAAAGTGAGAATACGTTTTTCTTAAAGAAAGATTTCTTCTTTAAATGGGTAAATTCGCCTGTTATTGGTGTAGAACCCCACTGTAGTTCCAAAACGCAGTAATCATAATTTTTCTGGTAGAGTGTACGGTCTTCATATTCTTCAGAGCACTTGTACCACTCCATTGCTTCCATTATTGCTTATATAATAGTGTGTCCAGGTTTCATCAACCGTTGTTATTCGTCGCTAAAAATCTTTTGGACCATGCTTTAGTTTCTCTAAATTGAAAATTGATATACGTTTTCTTTCACGTTTGTGATCTACAGTCAACAAATACTGCACCAATCTTGCACGTAATTTTTTTATATCTATGTGAAAGGCCTCTGCTACTTCGCATAGTTTTATCTGACAATCATTTAGCAGCATATCACATAATTTTTTAATAATTACTGAAGACTGCACGTCTTTTGGGCGCCCACTGCATTTTTAATCACGCCTACCGGTCCGAATACGTTTAAATTCAGATATCCATCGCTTTATGGCCGCAATCTACGGGGATTGGTCTTCATAAACAGATTTTAAATCAGCTTTTATTTCATAGTTTTCTTGTGTTTCAAAACAATCTAACACAGTTCACTTTCTTTTCAGATAATAAGCACTCTTACGATAAAAGCAAAATTTAACAGTTACGTTTGAAGAATTGTCAATTGGAAAACAAATCAGATCTTGTATTGATATTATCCTTGTTGGGTAAGCACATTAATTACTGATCCATCCTCGTAATATGAAATGAGAAAAACGTTTGAATAATATGCGGTAGCATTCCAAATATTATAAAATATTTTGATACTATTTTCGAAGAAAACGTGGTTTTTAATTTAACAAAGAATAGATAAATTACAAAATTTCGAAATTATAAATAAAATTAATTTAAAAAATATATATAAGAAATTCCATTTGTCATGTCAATGTGTTAGTTTTCAAAACAAGACACCAAAAAAAGGTGATAATTTGATCGGGCATAAAATTAGGAAATATTTTGCGGTAAAACCAACTTCTGAAGCTTTTTTTATTGAGGCTACTAATCTGCAAAAGGAGTTCCGAACTCGAGTCAGTTTTATATTCTGAGACTAAAGGTTGAGCCGTGTGCAAAGAGATGTTCCGAACTCCACCTCGATATCGTACTTTCTAGCTTGTATGCAAAAAGTTGCAAAGAAACATTCCGAGCTCCGTATCAGAGTTGTACTTTCTAAACGGTCTGCGTCGGAGGAGGAAGAAAATTTCGAGATATAGAGCTCAAAACTCAGACATCCGACTAAGCAAACTCTGCTCAGAAAATATTGTACATCTGTATGCAATATCATTTCATGATATCGATATCTGAATTGTCATCGGTTTTATATTACGTGATAAAGACTGACAGGCGGATCACCTGAGGGGTCGATCAAGCACGCGTACGACTACCGGTGCACGGCTTCACACAATAGGCGGACACTTGCACATAGGACTGACTGAAGAGCAGATGACACGACGTGTGACTTGGTGCCGGGACATGCTAAGAAAGTTTAATAAGGGCCAATCTCGGTATGTGAAAAACATCATGATAGGTGACGAGACTTGTCTGTACTATTACGATGTGCCGACCAAAGCTCAAAACAAAGTTTGGGTCTTTGATACCGAGGACACCCCCTTAGTTATCAGAAAATCCCGATCTGTAAAGCAGAAAATGATAGATGTATTTTTCAAATCGAGTGGAATTATGGAACGCGTCGTTTTGGATACACTGAAGACAATCACAGCTAAGTGGTATACTAAACGGTGCCTGCCTAAAGTCATTGGATCTATGAAGAACCTGTGGCCAAAGTCAAGAATGGAGACCTGCTTACTCCATTACTATAATGCTCTAGCTCACCGCGCCAAAGCCTGCACCGAATAGCACCGACAGGATTAAATCTTCTCGAGCCCCCTCCCTACAGTCCAGATCTTGGTCCCTGGGACTTACTACTATTCCCGCATATGAAAATGAAGTTAAAAGATAGGCGGTTTTCCAGTGATGAGGAACTTTTGCGGGCTTGGGACAAGGAGTGTGCTTTACTCCTTAGTGAAACTTTGCAGAACTGTTTTAAAGATGGGTTTCGGAGGATGGAGAGGTGTATTGAGTGTAGAGGAAATTACTTTGAAAAAATTAAATAAAGCTGTATTGCAAAACTTTCCTAGTACCCTTTGTACATGGTGAAATTGTATAAAATGGTTGCGCTAGACCTTCAAGCTGATCCCGTTTTCCCTAATTTTTTATATTTACAGACGTATAACATCTACATGTGGAACAATATTTTCTTATAGTATATATATGTATATAGCACTTTATTTTCTTCAAGGGATGCATCACTCCATCGCTTCTATTCACGTCATCAACCTATTTCTTTCATCTCAAGATATTCCAATAATTTTCCATTTTAAGATTGAATCTGTTTTCACACTCACTTTACAATCATTTCACTAGGAAAGAATTAATTTTTGAATTTCAGTTAAAAGAATCACCAAATATTAACCTAATATTAATGCGTCGCTTTACAATGAAACCTAAGAATCTGTCAATTATTGTAAAACGATCAGAAATCCTTGCCAGTAATCGCAAAAAGTGGAGGCGAGAGTATACAGCAGACCTACATGCACGCTTACATGAGAAGTTAAATAGAGATAGAAACTTGATAAACGAAGACGTAGCGAATGGGAACGAACAAAAGCCGTTAGTACCATCTAAAATGATAATCGATTGTGTAAATTAGGGACATAAAGTCTAATGAATGACCTGCAGCAGCAGAACGAACCAACACCATACGAACCCGACTAACTACACATTACATACGCTTTGGAGGTAATTGAATGGAAAATGTCCCGCGGTGAATTTTCGAATTGAAATATGAGAAAAGACATGTATGTATGTGTGCGTATTTGTATGTGTTTGTGAGTGTGAGCTGAAAATAAATCGTCATGGAATTAGAATTGGCGAACGTTTGGAAAGGAATTGGTGGGGGTGGAAGGGCGAGGGGGTTAATTTTAAATGTGAACGAATGAGGGTGTATTAATTTTAAATGTGTTTGACGAACGACGGGACTCGAAAAAGAATAGAATTAACGCCATAAATCGGCAGGTTTCCTATAGAAATTCAAGTAGTAATTAAAAAGTTGAATCAATTATCTTTGTCGAACTACATTACAATATATTTCGGTTTTTTTTGTTCATTTAAGATGGAGGAAATGTGACAAAGTGAATAATATTAATGAAACTTCAAAAGCCGATTAATTTGCTAATCAAAAATGTTCGATGACCGAAATTCTTTCTCGTGAAAGAATTAGAATGCAGACTTCGTTGGTGCAATGGTAAGTGTGTCCGTCATAATTACTTAACCAGTGATATAAACTAAGCCGATATCAAGAAATGACCGGAGTAGATAATTTTCAAATTTTTGCTATAAAAATTGACAAATATCCATGATAAAGAATCCACAATTTTTAACTAAAGTACTACGAAATTTAACAGTACTACCTATTTCCTTTACTGAACCTAGAACATAGAAAACAAAATCCTACAAATTATCGTCCTGTCCCCTTAGCATACACACAGTCTGTCGCAGAGAAAACCGAACTTCCTTAAAATAGTGATTCTTAGTCGTGTCATCAATTAAAAAAATATGCGTCGGTAAGGTAGATCTCTCACCAATGTTATGCCAATATATCATGACATTTGTATCATTAGAAGCAGAAAAATTATGCATAAGGTAACGGTGTGTATTTGGCATTGGTCGTTCGACGAAAAATAAATTTTGAACAAAGAGCAAATATCAAGTTCTGTTTTAAACTCGGTAAATGGTTTACTGAAACGTTTACTTTGATGAAACAAGTGTATGGTGATGTGTGTTTTTCACTTACGAGTATGTTTGAGTGGCATTAACGATTTGAAGACGGTCGCACGGACATAAAAGACGACAAACATCCTGACACAAAAAACCTGTGGTTACGGAAAGCAATAAGGGACAATCTCGATATGCGAACAATATCGTGACATGTGACGAGACTTGGCTGTACTATAACGATGTGCCGACCAAAGCTCAGAACAAAGTTTGGGTCTTTGATGATGAGGACACACCCGTAGTTGTCAGAAAATCCCGATCTGTAAAGAAGAAAATGAGGAAGTGATGAGGACCTTCTGCGGGCTTGGGACAACGAGTGTGCTTTACTCCCTAGTAAAACTTGACGGAACTGGTTTAAAGATTGGTTTCGGATGATGGAGAGGTGTATTGAGTGTAGAGAAAATTACTTTGAGAAAATTAAACAAAGCTGTATTGCAAAATTTTCCTAGTACCCTTTGTATTTCGAATAATAACGGCGAGCATAAAGCATTGTAAAACGAAAAATTAATACAAATAAAGACCTTAAAAAACACTTAACAGTGTTTCATTTTTAAATCTTTACTTGTGATAGTTACACAAACAATGCCAATGATTCCAATTCCTTTTACTCCCCGTCAAAAGAAAAACGTTAAGTCGCTTGGTCGCGACAAAGCTTATATATGGGATCCTTTACGTAGGAGGTGTTACACTTCGCATATAAATAATAATTCTCTATATGGTGTTTTTTAAATTAAGTTATTTAAATTTAAAAATAGTTCGTGTTTCAAGTCATAAATTATTATTTATCTTGACCTTTTTGTGATATATACAAATACAGGAATCTTTTGTATTCGTCACGTACTGTCCAACTGTAATAAAGCAACGTCTACCCGCCGTTTTCTTGGAAGTCGAATATTGCGCGCCAATATTCTCGTTTGCTATTGGGTGGTTCAAACATGACCAGTATCCTAACCCTTTAGCATACGGGGTGTCTTAAGAGCAGCCGCGTGTAAGACACAGAGACTTCTTCTCAGACCATGACAAAGTACACACGCATTCCTTTGATGTGATCGTGAAGTTGTTTTCCCGCGTTTGTTGTGTCCATGTGTTTAAGTTCGCGTCCGCGGAATAAGTACGGCATCCTGACCCAGGATATATATACACAAACACGCATCGTCCGATGCACATTTTAATCTAACTCTTTTTTTATTTTATTAAACAGCTAAATATCGTTAGACTTACCTTTGATTACAACTTTGCTATTACGTTATCATATTTTATTTGTTGCTCTCGTCCTTGTTAACTATCTCCATTTAACACATTCAAGCTTTAAGAATTAATTTAGCTTGTGAATAAAATTTTAAAGGCATTCCTGTCGTTTTATTTCCACTAATAATCTTTCTTTCAGCTTGGCACACGTCCTGGACTTTTGATGCTCATTGTACACAACTACTAATTATTAACTCCTCACATTACATGCAATTATATTACTTTCTCTTCTTTTTTATTATCATTTATTACAGAGCTTTAGCTAGCCGAACACGCGCTCGTAATAAATTGACTAACCAACTAGTGCAAATAAATACTCTCTATTAAATAATATCCTTATTATTATTTATTCAAACAAGGGAGGTAATAAATTGTCTCATTCACCTACATTCACATAACCAACCACACATTCATTCATTTTCATTTTCTTCAAAGGAGGAGGTAATAGAGGTAAAAGTTTATATATGCAACTAAAATTGATTTAATTTCTTTACTTCTATTTACATAATCATTTCCACAATATTGTCGCTGTCTTTAACACTCTACCTTTAATATGTCTAAAGGAAATTTTTGATATAAAGAATACAATGCCATTTAAATGTTCATTTTAAGTTAATAAAAAAGACGTCAAATGGAGCGATCATTTCTTTTGCTATTAAATCCAAGCAAACGTATCTCGAAAAGTAATTAAGCCAAATTAATTCAGACCAAAAATTTAAATACCCAATCGATTTACCCAACATAATTTGCCTTTCATCATCTCCTGTATATTGCTATGATGGATATTATACGCCATCAGAAAAATTTTCCGATATCTCACCGAAACGAATTTCGTATTAATGAAATTCTACAGCTAACAATGGCTGTGAGGACATTATCAATATATTTTTAATTCATTCCGAGGACAGAAAATGGAACCATCACTTCAGGACATTGTCCGGCGTCCTTTAAATTTTAAAATGGAATTTCGATAAGAGAATCTCTGACATAATCGAGCAATTTATGAAGACACATGCGATCAGCCGTCACGAAAGGGGAAGAGCGGAGGGCGCGAAAGAATGTAGACCCGAAATATCGCTTCCAATTAGAATCGCTACAGTTTTCTTCTGCTTTATGAGAATGTTCCAAACGTGGAAAACGAGTGGCTGGCAAGAAAATCGTATGCGAAGGGTATCGTAAGGGAGCGGTGAGGGATAAAGAATAGGAAAGGGAGACGGAGTGAGTGGCACACTTCCGACAACTTGTTCTTGAACGCGAGACGTGACCGGCGATTTATTGATGGAGATTTAATTGATATTCGAGAAACATTCCTGGAACTAACTAATTCGCTTTTATTGCTGACGACTCATGATGTTACTTTGATGCGCTCGGAAATGTAGTTGAGATGTGATAATAAATTTGGGGAGTGTTCAAAATTGTTCATTGGCTAAAGTATATAACAGAATTTCTATGTAGACTTAATTATTATATTGGATGAAAATTATATTATTTTCTGCTATTCCATCTTTAATTAAATACACAGAAATTAATTCAAAATTTCTGAGCTGGAGGAGGACTCAAGCCTCTGTTTGAGGTTTTCTAGACGACTGCTTTACCAATTAATCCACTAGGCAGTGTAACTTCGAGTCCTTTAACACGCCATAAATCGCATTATGGAACAGATCTATTTATTTAAAACACGCAGTCAGGTTATTATGATATCAATAATTATATATAAACATATGTCACCCAAATAGTTGTGCAATACGCTGATGACACAACGTTTCTATGTAGAGGGAAAAGCGATCAGCAACTTGGAGAAGGGGCTAACGAAACGCTGTCGGAGGCCATCGCATGGTTTTCGGCAAACAGGCTGGTCCTTAATGAAGCCAAAACTGTCAAACTGACATTCACTTCCAAAAGGAAAGAAACTCCCGCGAATGCAGGGTCAGTGAAAATATTGGGAATAAATTTAGATATCAGACTAACCTGGAAGGATGAAGTGGACGCCCTCTCGAAAAAACTCTCTTGTGCAATATATACTGTGCGAAGAATCAGAGCCATTACAAATAAGGAAACTGCAAAAACAGCCTATCACGCACTTTTTCACTCGCGGATGGCATACAGTGTCCAACATGGGGCGATTCACTGCATGCAAATGACATTTTTAGTTTACAAAAGAAAGCATTACGAATAATAGAACAAGTTAATATAACGATACATTGTAGACCTATATTCATAAAAAATAAAATAATGACGTTGGCCTCCACATACATATACAAGCAATTGCTGCGCGCTAAACGAGAACTACCAGCCCAGAAAAGGAAAGGAGAGGGAAGAGCAATACAACTGAGATCCAGACAACAAGTACTTCTTCCTAACCATAGGTTACGTACTACTGCTGCCCAACACAAACATTTGGCCATGTTTAACAGGTTGCCATTATCGTGGACTGAAAAACCCATTTTGAAATTCAGAAATGACATAAAAGCATTTTTTTTACAAAACGGATTCTACACAATAACGGAGTTCCAAGAGAAGATTAAATTAATCAAATATTAAACTGTATGTTCTGCTTTGTGCACACATATGTATGTTTACACCACGCTTACACCCAATACATATACACGTACATACACACATACCAAATCATAGACAATGACGTTACCTCCTTATTTGTACTATAATTGATGGTAAAATAAAGCTTATTAATATTATTATAATTATTGGATTTTTATAAATTATATTGAAAGAAGAGAAAAAATCAAAAAACATAATCTTAAAATTTATGTTGTACTTATTTATTAGTTTATTGTTTATTATACCGGGTAAATAAATCAACGGTTACATATTCACGTGCTTCTTCTTCTATTTCTCGTTATAACTCATTCGCATTCTAAATCTGGTAGTAATCGTCTTTGTAGATAGTTACATAATGGAATATCGGCTTACCTAAATATAATTATAGAATTATTACCATGGGATGAGCAAATCAAGAAATAAATTTATTTAATGCCTCAAATAAATGAACATCCAAAATTAACCTTTGCCATTAAGTAAGTAATTCTAGTAAAGTAAATATAATTTTCAGAGGATATAGTAGATTGAATAAACTAAATTCTATTAATAAAGAACACGAAAAATTTCTCATACCTAATAAATTTCCAGTTTAATTGTGTTTGAAGCCTGAAAACTTTTATATCGCAACTAGTCTAAATAAATTGATTTAATGGTCTCCATCATTTGTTTTAAATAAGCCCAGTAAAAGAAATCCAGTAGAGTCCAATCTGGAGAACGTAATGCATATCTAATACTATCACAGTAAGTTCCAATCCAGACGTTAGGTAAGTGTCAAATACTTTCGAACAGTCAATGAGTTGTGAGCGGAGAAACCATCTTCTTGAAAGTAGATGATTTGCAAACCGATATCGGGAAGCCACTACAGAGTAGAATGAATTTGTGTTTTGAGATAACTAAATATCTTTCTGCATTCAAGATACTATCTACAAAAAAGCCGGGAGCGCCGGTCTTCAATAATTTATCTAGAGAAGTCGATGGTTCGAACCTTTTTCCAAGCGGTGCCATTTTTAAGAAGTCGTTTCGTGTCTTGGAGATTATTGGAATCTCTTCCGAAACCCTTCATTTCTGAGGAAAAATAATCATCACTGTTTCTCCTTCTACGGCGATGAGGGTTTATTAATAAGCTCATGAGCACTTTACACAAATTGAGTACACACTGTCGCCTCCGTGATCGTTAGAGTTGAACACCCACCACAAACAAAGGAATATGTATTACAATTTACTCATTTTCATTACATTAAGAAAATCATAATTTTATAATTACAATCATGTAAACCGATATTCTTTACCGCAACTTAACGTAGCGTAGCATAACGCGTAACTATAATTAGCGGGGTAGACGCATGCACATTATAACTGTTAACTTTGCAGATATGTATGCCTTTATCCGAGGAACAAAAGGTATTCATTCTGAAAGATTATTAACGAGGTGGTTGGTATGCGTAACTAGGATGGGATCTGGTCTTAATCGATACATTCACGCATTCTACGCTTTAAAGGAGCGATTACCAAAGTTCACATACCACACAAAACGTTTGTCCAATATACGCAACTAATTGTTTCGTGCTTTGAAAATTATAATTGTATTTGCAAGTGAAACTTCACTAATTCGTAGAAGCGATTGTCTCAAATATTTTACCAATAGAACAAAATCCAATTAAAAGTACAATTGTGAACTATAGAAATAAACAGTAAATTTAGTAAGATTCGCATAAACGTACTTTCAAAGGAATATGACTTATATTTTACTGTAAAATGTGTTTATTTTGTCCTAGTTTTCATCCCTTGAAAATAGGGGTATGAACTGTAATATCACTCTGTAGAATAATTGCTTTTTCAATAATACAATTGTTACGCCTCGCGCGTAATCAATATTTTTTCGATCATGTTTTTAAATTGCTTCTTTTTAATACGAATGGATTTTAAAAGACTGAAAATTATTAATTTAGGCAATCTTTGCGATGCTCAAACGTTTCCAATGATAAACGTCCCTTCTCTAAGAAAATTTGCAAACGCACTTGCACGTAGACCGTTCTCTAGAATATTCTTTAATATTATATTTAATTTAATTCTGAATTCATCTAATTTCTTATTACAATCATATCTCAAACTTTCATCCTTTCATTTATAATAATATTTATTACCTATTACCAAATTATTTTCTTTTATTGTGTAACTATTTAGCATTAAAGCAAGTCGTGGGGCATATCATTCTAAAGAGCTTTTCGCGACTTAGCTTTTAATTATATCATTATTAATATTGTCACAATCCGTTTCATTATATCGCGATCCTAATTATTTATTAATTATTGTCGTGCCTGGATCTGTTCTGTCACTGATCAATTTCTATTTGACGACTACAGCTACCCTTCGCCCCGCCAATTTCTTTAAAAACTCGATCTTTTACAAATAGCCTCAGAACCCCATAACCTATACACAGCACACAGTATACGGTCGATAGTCGATTGTTTTTCTGCAACCAACACAGAAAACGTGGTTACCGTGTTTGCCGTACATAATAGTCGTTATGTTACTACAACCCCGTACCACATACAGTGTCCGGCGATTTATTAAAGTTTGTGTACGTTACAATTAAAGATCTTGACCCAGATTTTGTTCTGTTAAATGAGTAAGAAAATCTTTAATATTGGCATGTAATCTGGAAGAGGAAACTGGAGCTGATAAAGAAGTTGAACATAATTAGTGTGAAGATTCACTAATCGCTATAAGGAACGGGTAGTTGTAATAGTACGTTTGCTATGAAATGAAATTGATGGTTAGATTATTCTTTACAGTATTTCATTCTCAATTTTGTTAAAGATGTAATTAGATTTTGTATTATATTTTTGTATATAAGTCCAGTGTCTTATAAGAGGCTTGTCAACCTAAAAATGAATGCTGTGTCAAACAAAATATTCACAGAATGCTCAGATGTACGTCTTCGCAGGACAGCTCTATCTATAAAAGCAAATTCTATCATCTCTTTTTGCGAGAGAAACACATTGCCTGATACTTGTTATTGTTAATTGTTACTTTTATTACACCATAAGGAAGCTAGGTCTCAGAAGAGATTAAAATATAGTAGAATCTGTAAAGTCAGCGATATAACAGAGACCAACCAGTGTAGAAGTATGGTCAGTCCGTTCAGCGATTACACCATTAAAAAACAATGTGTTGTAGCGCCTTTTTTGAGTGCAGAGGGAGTTAAGCTTGAAGGTATCCATCGCTGAATATTGGCGCAATACATAATTTACACCATAGCATCAACTAAAGAGCAAGGAGAAGACAAAATGCTTTACCAAAGGAATACCAAGTGTAACGAATAAAAGTTGATTTGGTAGCCAATCGACTTCACATACGGACCAATACATCCGGAGAGTGTGTGCATTAATCAGGTTAGCACGTATAATAAACACCATAAGTACCAGTTATTAATCTGTATTTGAGGGGGGGGGGGGGAGATACTATAAAGCTTGTGCACGATGGTTACTCGAGCAACTTACAACTCAGCATGAGCGGCAGTGCGTAGATATTGTGGCCCGGCTTATTTAACGCTTTGAAAAAACTCCGGTTTCGTCAAATGAATCGTGAAAAGTGACGAGGCGCGAATCTGCTATATCGAACTAGGGAGCAAATAGTAAAACGTATAGTAGAAACATCTATTCTCTCTTGCTTGTAAGAAATATAAACAACTCTCATGCAACAAACTAATGCCCACGTTCTTTTAAGATGTGCAAGAACCTACAGTGTAACATAATCTGTATAATAATTTGTCACAAACGACGAGGACTACTGCTAATGGTACAAGACAATGCACAGCCGCATTCAGCAACACAAACTATACAAATTGTGAAAGGACTTGAATTTGAATAGTTTTCACATCCCCTTTACAGTTCCTTTCTAGCACCGTCTAAGTACCACATCTACGGGCGTTTGAAAAACACATCGTGCGATGAAAGTTCGCCTACGACTATGAGATCTAGTAGGGCCAAAAACCGTGAGTTATTTAAGTTTTGGTGAGTATATAGAACATATTAACTTGGTCTATGTCAGTAGAAATAAAGTTGTTATATGAAAGTTATCTTTATTTTCTGATTCGCCCTCGTATATTTAAAGAAATTCGTTTAATTAGACAAAGTAATAATAATAATAATAATAATAATAATAATAATAATAATAATAATGATCTTCATTTCCAACAGGTTTAAAGCCCAATAACAGGAAAATACAAAATAACTAACTAAGTTTAGACATATGTGTGGTAGATATAATAAAAAAATTAAAGCTAATTCAAACTAAAGTTAATCAGAAAATCAAACAGAAACAAAAATTACTAAAAATACATATGTGGTATACATGCTAAGCAAACAAGTCAGCAAATTCGTTGGCACTTTTACTCAAAATGTAGACCGGTTTTCTCCTGAGAATATTAGTCCGCGCCCTTGGCGTCACAATGGACACATTGGACCTAGATTTGAAACGGGGCACTAAAAAACACAAATGATGCAGTAACGAGGGACAGTCAACACTGTTACCAAGGAGACCATGCAACATCCCACCACAGAGACCAACCCTCCTTTCATGCAAAGGGAACATAGTAGCTCAAGAAGCAACTCTCCCTGTAACACACTTCTTTGTGGGTAAGCCCCACTAATCTTGAACGTAAGGAATTTTAAAAACCTTCGATGAATGCGCTCCAACTTCAAGCATTCACATGCATATATCGGAGACCAGACCACTGATGTATACTCCAGTTTGCTTATATCGTAAGCATATGGTATCTGCTTCTGGGTTTCCGGGCTGGAATCACGTCACTAGTATATCTGCCGACGTTTCGTATCCATTTGTATGGGCACTGAAACAGTTTCAGTGCAGTAGTTCAGCCCTAAAGATGTCCCATACAAATGGGTACGAAACGTCGGCAGATATACTAGTGACGCGGTTCCAGCCCGGAAACCCAGAAGCAGATAGCATGGAGCACGACCGCGGAAGTCTACGTACCAAATAGTATAGGGACTTTAATACAGCAGGGTCACAGAAATATTTGAAGGTGCAGAATACAAACCCCAGCGATTTGCAAGCTTCTGAGCACACACTAGTGATCTGTGGCCGAAAGGTAAGACAAGAGTCGAAAATTATTTCAAGATCCCTAAACTTACTCACCCTCCCCAAACTATCATTCCCGATGTGGTATACGGATTAAAAAAGCAAAGTATACCGTGAGAAGGTCATGGTATAGCATTTGCTAATGTTTAATGTTAATCTAAACCGTGTACATCACCCCTCCACGAAGCCCAAGTTCCGCTACAGGTTATCAGCATCCTCAGGGGAACGAATTTCGGAAAAAAAGTAATGGAAAAAATCTGAATCATGTTTATATTTAACTACAGAAAACATAATCGAATTCTATTCTACAATATCTGTTCACAATAAATATTAAGAAATTGCTGATTGAGTAATATGTATAACATAACATTAATGCTTTAGTGCTTTAAGCCACCAAGTTAAAAGCGTTATCTGTTCGTAATCCCACGCACTTTCCAAACCATTCTTTTTATGGATAGCGTTGTATTCAACCTACGCTCTATAAGCGTACGTAAAGATAAGCTTCCTTTTCGTACAATTTCTATATAAAGCAGAACTAGCAAATTGCTTTTTAATTAATAAAATCCCCGTCTAAAGCTTTTTACTGCAACAAAATTAGTTTTATTATTCCATCTGTTGTGAAAGGAGTAATTTCCTCTAATTAGAATGATACAGACGCTGAACGGGTGTAACTACTTAGTTCAGTTCGAATAAATTGAATTTCCTTCGCCCCAAAGCAAAACGTAAGATCGCAAATTCGACAGGCAGACAGAGAGAAAGGGTGAGGGGATCGGGGAGCGAGATAGAGATGCTACAGCTTCTACTAAACGTTAACCTTTAAAAAGGCAATCCCTCCGAAGTTCAAACATTCATGTAATAATTTCAGGGAGAGAAGAAGCGTCATGGAGAAACTCGGTGATTGTGGGAGGAAGAGGCTAAGAAGGTCACCCCGAACTAATTAGAACATCTAATTAATCCACTAATTAATCCTCCCTTCGGTAAATTAATTATGATTCTGCAGGAGTGCAGGTGAAAAACTTCTTCAGCCTTCTTGACTTTCCGACTACCCTTAACTTTTTAATTGGCCAGCTTGTCGAGCAACGAAATCGTCCTGTTCGACCGAAATTAGCGTATTAAAGCAATATTGAATGATTTAAGGGTAGCCGTCACATTAAGAGGCTTTTGACAGGAGAGAGAATTTTCTTCGCGCAAAATATTCAAGTTACAACACTAGGAAATTAAAATAATAGCTTCGACAGTATCATTTCCTAATCATGAAATTCACAAATTTACAGTTCGCACTAGAAAATAATAACTGTGTAATGGTAATAAGAAGTTGATTATATGCGCAAAATTACTTGTAGCCGGCTCGTAATTGAGGGGAATGGCTAAGCAGAACGCTATCAACTAACGACTATAGTACTTTATCTTTTAATAACTTGCGAAACTTAAGCGTCAAAATATATATATCTTAGTAACAATCAACGGTCGTTTAAAGAAGAGTTTATTCGCATTTTCAATATAAATTATGTATTTTAAATTACTATGTGCAGCTATAATGAAAAAAAATTTCGTTTTTTATGGTAATTTTGATGGAGCCTGTGGTTGATTAACTTAATCATTTAAGGGTGATATATAACCACTTTCCACAATCATTTTCATACTATGTATACGTATTTCGACAACTAGGTTGTCATCATCGGCAGACAATCAAACATTGTCGTACCTGTAAAACTACTAAAACTATTGTCGTAGCTTTCCAGGTCCCTGAGTGGACGCCTTTAGGTCATCAATTCCCGGGTAGACATTTTTCGTTTCTCTTTCTAGCTATAGTTTCTTTCTTTTTTTCTAATTTCCAGCTATCAAAGTGTATCACACTATCTGACTGTTGAGAAAGGAAGACATATTTTAAAGTGTAATATTGATAAAAACTGTTTCAATTGGGTCATGAACCCATTGAAGAGAGCATATCGTAATAGGTTAACAAAATTACTTACAACTATTAACCAAAAATTTCCAGGTTTGCATCACAAAGAAGTACTCCTTCTTCATAACAATGGGCGAGTTCACAAGATAGCCAAAGTCTTATCCATCTTCCGCGAGTGTAATTCCTTTTAGCTGAACCATCCATTATATAGTGTCGTTTTATCATCGTTCGATTGATTTTTATTTAGAAATTTGAAGAAGCACCACAGAGGATGTCATTTTATATACGACAACCAATTGAGAGAGGAGATTGACGTCTATTTTGAAGGCCAACAGAAATAATACCTTTTCTGTAGAAATAAAGTTTTTGGAGGACAGATGACGCAACTGCGTTGAACTTGGTAGAGATTACGTAGAAAAATAAAATTATCAAAAAAAAATCATAGGCCTTTATTTCGTTGCTTTGAGGAAAAATTTTTTGTTTTCTCCCGTACATTACAATAACAATGATAATTTTTAAGTAATTCAAATATTCATAAATACAATACCATAAACAGAGGAAATTACTATTTATCGAATAATAAACTATTGACAATGGAAAAGGCAGCATATTGGAATAGTGCAGTTCTCATCAGAAATGTGAAAATTTAAAAAACTTTCTCAAATTGTCACTAGATGATAACACACTTTAAATTCTGTTAGCCTAGACAGCAGACTCTAGTAACACAATTTAATAATTATCTATTTACTTGTTCGTATTTGTTTTATATACAGTATCTCTTATTTTCATCTATCTTCATAATTTAATTTAAATTTTTAAACTTAAATAATATAGGTTATGGCATATTGAACAATAGATAAGCATATACATATCTTAACTCTCCTCATGTAGGAACAAAATTTGTAATAATTAAGGTAATTTTGATGGAGTCTGCGACTGATTAACTAAATCATTTAGAGTTGGTATATAAACCCTTTCCACATTAATTTTCGTATTCTGTATACGTATTTCGACAACTAACTTGTCATCATCAGCAGATAATCAAATAGTGTCGCACCTGGACGCAGTACGCGTTTTGGCTATCGACAGAATAAATCGTGTACGGAATTTGTTTGGGGGCTTTTGTCGCAGTTTTCCAGGTGCAACACTGTTTAATTATCTGCTGATGATGACAACTTAGTTGTCGAAATACGTATACAGGATACGAAGATTAATGTGGAAATGGGTTATATATTGTTTATTATTGTTTATTAATCCAGTTAAAAAACTTTATTTTTATTTCCGACATAATTCATTATTTGGAAACTGAAATTAGCATATTGTTTTTAACTATTTATACACAAACTAGGGTGCCTGTTCTATATGTTAAATTTTATTTTTACTCTGTGGTAGAATTTAAAAGCGTCAAAAAGAAATATTTGCCCCCGAGAATTCAACTGATACGATATTCGATTATCTCTTTTTATAGCTGTAAATGAGCAATCGATTTTTAAAAATATATAAATTATCTCATATAATGTCAAAAAGGGATTATTGACTACATTAGAAGATTTACAACCGTTCATACACGCACGTTGAAGTAGATATATGTATAGTATGTGTATACATATATGAAAATAGCTGCCGTCAATTTGAAAATTTATTGTTCAATTATATAGTGGCACGATTTAATTTAATTTTGAAACATGGTATTCTGTCCTGAAGTTTCGCTGCTTCTCGAAAAAATATTTAGTTATTAATAACTGAAACATAATTTTTATAATACGTATTTCCACTATTTACTAATGATTAAAAACTTGTAAATTTTAATTTATTTTATTTTTTATTTACTACTGTGTAGATGACAATACAGAGAAATATTAATTTCAGTTGAAAACGTCTTTCTTTGACTCAAAGTAATTATTAATTTCGAGCAAAAATCCATAAGCGTTCCATGAAATTTCACAGAATAGGTGATATAACAAACAAAAAATATATTGTTTTCTATTCCCGAGAATCCCTCCGGGAGTTAATCTGGCTCTCTACACCTATGACACTGCAATTTTGGCGTAAGCGCGCCAACCAAGTATTGATTGTTGCTAGGAGATGGCAGAACTCACTTGAAGCGTTTAAGGACTGGTTCACCACCTGGAGAATAACCATTAGTGCTCGGAAGAGTTCTGCTATATGTTTCAGCAAGTCTAGAAAGAAACTCCAGATTGCAAAATTGCAACTAAACAACGTGACTATCCCATGGGAGGAGAAGATAACATACCCGGGGGTTACCATGGACAAGAAATTGACTTGGAAACACCACACAGTAAACAGAGCCAACAGAGGAATGGCAGCCATGGTACAGATGTATCCATTTCTACACCAAGAAAGCAAGATAAACCTGAAGTTGAAGACGATGGTATGCAAGGCCGCTATCAGACTAACTATGCAGCTCCCGTCTGGGGATATGCTGCGAAGTCACACATCAAGAGGATTCAGGTTATCCAAAATAAAACACTCAGAGTTATGACAGGTGCACCCTGGTACACTAGAAACTCCACTCTACACAATGACCTACAAATCCCTACAATTCCTGACTTTATTCTTGAGCTATCAAGAAAATACTTCTCAGAAATTCCGAACCACGAGAATCCCCTCATTTTCGGCATAAACCTACAAGTATCTTCAGGCCCACATAAACGCCCGCATACGGTCCTGACATAACACTAATGGCACATCAATATGATGACATCATTTACCACAAAACTTATTACAAAACACTGTATTTTCCATAATTGTACAATTTATTACCAATAAATTTTGTTTCAGAAGTACTTACGAGTACGTTTCAGGCAACCCATTTTACTTTAATAATAATAATATTTTTATTGTCCAACAGACAAACCATTTAAAGGACCAATCAAAAACATCAGGTACGGTGTACAAGTATTAAATAAACTAACTTAAATATATATGAAAATTAAAACATACAACAATAATAAATGAAATACTAAGAACTTAAATATATATTTACAGGTAAAAAGAAAAAAAAACCGAGATGAAACCGAAGTTGTGCCACAAACTCTTTAACCACCGATACTATTTCCCATGAAAGGAACCTGGAAATAACCTATTCGCATTCCTGCATATGTGAGTAAGCGGAGCTTTCAATAGAACAATAGTCCTGGCCCTCGGAAGAGCGAAGGAATCAAAAGACTAAGTGGAATGAGATGGGACCAATAGACCAACCTGAGACAGTACAGATAGGGCATCCACACCATTGTTAATCAAGTTAACAAGAATCAAATACGCCTCAACAACGCCTCATAATCAACTCCCCTCAGTGGGTGTGTACCATCAAGCCGGTAAGATAAATAGTTTAGAAATCTTTTCTGGATTCGTTCCAGAAACAAACTCTGATAAATATAGCATGGATACCATACCACAGAGGCATACTCAAGCCTAGTCCGAACAACAGCATAATATAAAACCTTGAGAGCAGTAATATTACTGATTGATCTTGTTGCTGAAGATCCTGAAATATCCATTAAACGACGTTCACGACAACTTGGATTTCAACAACATGGCGTATTTTACACAAGGTCTTAGCTCTGAAGGCGTACAAAGTTCAAATAGCACAGGAACTGAAGCCACTAAATCATTTAAAACGTCGTTCATTTGTCAATTTCATCAATGAACAACCAGCTGATTTTTCTCAAAAAATAGTGTTTTCCGATGAGGCACATTTTGAACTTGGTGGCTATATTAATAAACAAAATTGCCGTATCTGGGGTGAGGAAAATCCACGAATTATTCATGAGAAACCTATGCATCCTAAACGAGTTACTGTTTGGTGTGGATTATGGTCTGGTGGTGTAATTGGACCTTACTTCTTTGAAAAGGCTGCTGGTGAAGCTATAACTATCAATGGTGATCGATATCGTCGGACGATAATCGAATTTTGATGGCCTGAATTAATGAATATTGATCTAGAAGATATGTGGTTTCAACAGGGTGGCGCTACACCTCATTTTGCGCACGAATCAATTGATTTATTGAGAGAAAAATTTCCTGGATGTGTAATCTCACGAAACGGTGATATTAATTGGCCACCAAGATCATGCGATTTGACATTGTTAGACTATTATATTTTCTTTGTGGTTATGTGAAAGGTCAGGTTTATAAAAACAATCCGCAATCAATTCCTGCTTTGAAAGATGAAATTATTCGTATCGTTGGTGAGTTAGAGCCTCAATTATGTTAAAATGTCATTGAAAATTTTAAGAAAAGAGTGGACGTCTGTGGAGCTTCAAGAGCAAGCCATTTGGCAGATATTATTTTTTGTATATAAATGTCATAACTGATACTTCAATTATCAACAAAAAGTTTTTGAAAGTGAATGCAAATTATGTGTTTGAAATTTTAAACACTCTATATATATATATATATATTACTTAAAAAATAAGATTATAGTTAAACAATCTACTTCATTTGAAAATCCAAATTACGCAGTCTGTCATAAGCAAAAAGGTATTTTCATAACTTGTTGAACCTAGATGCCGACAACTATCTGTATATAAAGTATCGTTACAAATACTAATAAAATATACAACAAAAGTTTCTTTTATTTTTTTTTCACATGGTCCATAACACGACTTTCTCCTGCAACTTACTTAGCATTTTAAACTGTCACCCTGTATTTATAGTTATCAAAATTTTATCAATTTAAGGATATATGCTTTTCGTTTGACGTCACATTTTTTACGAATTTTCTAAACGGATAAAAGTTGACGTCTCGAGGGATGTAAAATGCTAAACTCTACGTCAAGGTGATTAATTACTTTTGTGGAAAGAACTTCCCGTGTTCCATGTACAGATACGAACATATATATTTCAAAATATGTACTTCCATTGTGTACAGTAGAAAAGATACCGTTAAAAAGCCATGGTATAGCGCACAATACATCTTGACAGTGATTCCTTTCTTGCTTGAAAAATTGCCAAATAAATGTATGTATATATACAATGTTATTAGAAAGTATAGACGTCTATCTATCCGACTATAGATGCACATACATACACTCCGCGCAACATGAATAGGACCAACTGCATATATGACATTTGTAGTTGGTATAAACATGATAGCGCGCTGGAATTGTTATTTTCGAAAATAAGAGGGTTGATAAAAAGATGTATGTAGGTACCAAATATAATTTTTGTAAAAGTCAGTGCAAATGTACGTTACTAATGACAATAAGTAGAGTAATTAAACGCCACTTGAATACGACCAATCTACAAAATAAAAGATTCGTTTGCAATAACAAAATTCTTTATTGTTCAATAATGAGTACTTTTGCCATTATTTCTTATAACCTCAAATAGTCGGGATGGAATGGAATTATACAGGGTTCTCAAGTAGTCAACGGGAAGTTCCGCCCAACTTCGTTTCAGCGCCTGCTCTAGTTCGTCAGCGCAACTGAATTGGGTAGCATTGGAGTACAATTTACGCGACAACCATCCCCAAACATTTTCTATGATGTTCAGGTCGGGGGAGAGCGATGGCCAATCGAGAACCTCCATGCCTTGTTCTTGAAACCAGCGTCGAACAATGCGCGCGGTGTGAATACTGAATACTCCAATACTGTTGGAAAATAAATGGCCCACCTGCCATAACGTTGGAAAATTTGTCTTTCACCTGTTGCAGCAGCTGGACGTACTTTTCCGAATTCTGCCTGCCCTTCACTATTACTAAATCAACAGGTCCGTTATAGGAAACAGCTCCCCATACCATGACTGAACCAACATCGGCTCGCCTTCGTGACTGAATCACTTCATCTTTACGTAAATCGTGGAAATAATAAGAAAACCCATCCGGGCCATCTAAATTAAACTTCTTCTCGTCACTGAAAATAACAGTTTGCCATTCTCTTGTCCACCCCATTTTTGCTTGAGCAAACTGAAGACGTGCAGTGCGCTGAAATTCCCTTAAAGGAGGCCGTCGTTTAATTTTCAAACGTTTTAAATGCGGACAGGTCTTCAGTAACTTCTGTACAGTTCTTACCGATGCATTCGTTCCAACGTTATTCGCGATTTGTCTTGCCGTTAATGCCGAATTCGATGCTTCGCGTAATATGGCTCGACGTTCTCTCTTAGTTGTAACGGATGTTGTTCGCCCTTTAAAACGTTTTCCATAATTCTCGGGATCCCTAATAAAATTGTTCACAACCTGGTGTGATCGACTTATTTTCTTTGCAGTAGCCCTTGAGGAATACCATTCTTGATGGAACGCTTTAATTTTTCCAATTTCTTCCATACTTAAGCACTTCTGTCGTCCCATCGTTGCACAATACCCTTAATTACAGATGTTTGTTTATCCGGATACACGTTGTAACTCGACACTCATCCGGTAGCTTACTATTAAATACTGGTCGTATCCAACCGGCGCGGTGCATTTTATATGTATGTGGTACTTACGTCACCCAATGCATAACGTTAGGCACTATTGCGCAATAATGCGTATTATTTGCCATATCATACCATTACAAACTTGCATTGTATTTTTAGTAAATGAATTGTTTTTCAAACCACCGAAAGCTTGCAACAAGTCGGGTGGTCCTATTCATGTTGCGCGGAGTGTATGTACAATGTGTAGATATTCGATGTGGAAGATACCATTTAGAAAAACCAGGAATTATGAACACTAATTAAGAACTTATTCGATAGTGATGTTAATTTTCGTAAGCTACAAATCGAAAGGAATTTTATTGTCGAAGAATATAATAAAACCAGAATTCGAATGTATCTCTAGTCGAGTACTAGACATGTACCTACTGAAAAAAGATAAGCTTTTTGGAAATTCCTTAAATACCGATATAACTATAAAAACAATTATTCGAAGTCCCTCCTTTACGAGTTAGAAAATATGCAAAGGCAGATATTTTAAATGATGCAAAATGTTTTCAAATACGAGGAGCTTTCAAGATATTATCGGTAACGAGGTATTTTATTAACGATGTGGGAAACTTAACTAATTCATTAGAAAGTTATAAATATAAAATTTCATATTGTTGTGATCATTAGATCGATAGTAATCCTTAGTCAACGAAGATCAGAATGGCTGACATGATGATGAAAATCGAGCACCGAGCTGTTATTATATTCTTTACAAGACAATGAAGAAGTCAGAAAATCGTTTACTAAGAAATGGTTGCCGCTTACAGAGATTCCGTACCTTCGTTATCTACAGTTTAAAAGTGATCAACTGAATTTAAAAGAGACAGAGAGAGCATTAAAGACGATCATTGCTTGGCGAAGATCGGGGTTAGACACCTCACAGAGGTAACCAACCTCC